>JAOTOM010002429.1:0-102497 GCA_034440615.1 Ashinkailepas kermadecensis
GAGGGTGGAAGGGTGTCGCTCCCCTGACCTTTAAGGAGGCCCCTGCTCAGGAATACAGCCCCACATTGAGTATGTGGTTATTAGCGAGACAGCTTCCACACTGAAATCTACTTCAGAAATCAGGAATATATAATGCAAGCCATAGCTTGCACTCATTCAATGAGGCAAGCTATGTTCCATAACTATCTGGAGATAGTTCATAACTATCTCCACAAAGATCATATACTTTTGTTCAAGGCCATTGCTTTGGGGATCGCCTTAATTTGTCATAATGTGAAGGATGCTACCGCGTTCATTGGTGGAATATTTTAACTTCAGGGATGCACGACTATTACTTGCAAAGAAGCCCTGAAAAAGTCAAAGGTGCTTTCTCATTTGGTTCTATATTAGCACTTACCAGCCCAGGGTAAGCGCTCTCGAGGATAAAGGCTACTCGTCTTGAGCCGTAGCCTCCCTATCTCGACATTTCATTGAAGGTCGCGATTACTGACCTGATGTCCCTGATAGGGACCTATTCGCCAGTAACACTCCACCCATAACACGACAAACAAGTTGAAGCCCACAGCGAAGCTCGTTTTAGTGTCGCAGTTGTCTCGGTAGTATATAAGTCAACTAGGACAGAGATACGCGCTTGATGTGCATAGTTAATAAATATGTCAGCCATGTTTCAGGCTAGTTGCTCCATTACTCATTCGTGTTTACGGAAGTGAAGCATCGGGTTCAATGTAGGAAAAGCTGAGATGAGATGAAAGAAGTATATTCAGAGCCTGGATGAAATGGATTCATGGCATCACGTCAATTATACAAAGCTGGCTTTCGTACGACCACGCATGAACCGACATACTGGGCACAAAACAGGCACTTTGTTCTTCGACCCGGCACTGCGGTACCTACTATGCATCGAACATGCGTGATGCCCCCTGCGGTCACATCAACCATTAGTTGCTATGATCTGATGGGTGCCTAACATCTGATGGGACAGGATTTCAGCTGTTTGTGACCCGAAATAGAAAGCTGCGGAGCGATAACTTTCAGAACACGAGGTAGCTTCAGCCGGCGGCAGTTCTCTGGTCGACTGTGTATGGCTGGCGGACACCGCGGAGTTCTACGATCTTTCCACGCAAGATGGTAACATCCATCCTCCTATAGTAAACACAAGCATAGAGTGGTACTCGAGGGCCATCGGGCTGAATATCAGGTTGGCCAATATTTGCAAGGAACTTGGGGTGGGGTTCTTGGATTTGTGGGGGGGACTTTTGGGGAGGACTTAAATGTTTGCATTGGATGGGTTACATTTGCGCAAGAGAGGCGTTGAATTGCTCAGCAATAGGTATGAGGAAGCTCTCAATAGGAAACAGGGAGACTAGGCAGGTCATGGGGGGATGTAGCTGATAAAGAGAGAAGTATTGCAAGAAAGGGAAGGAATAGTTTATCATGTGTTAGGTTAATGCCAGAAGTGTTCGGAATAAAATTGGGGAACTACATGCATATATGTTGTCTGAAAAGCTAGATTTGGTATGCATAACAGAGGCAGGGTTATGAAAGCATTTTGGAGACAAATTGCAAGAATTTGAATTGACAAGCTACAACATGCATGCTTATCAAATGAAGGCAAGGATAGGAAGAGGTATACTCTTGTATGTCAGACAAGTAATGAAATGTCATTCCATAGATGATAGTGTACATAATGAAGGAATATAATCGTTGGGGTTAGATATAATTCTGAAGAATGAAACAAAATTTAGGATTGGGGCATTCTATAGACCTCCAGACCAGGATGAAAACATGGACAGGTTGATGCAGGAAGAAATAAGCAGGAGAGCACAGGAGAGAATTGTTTTGTTGGGGGATTTTAACATAATAGGATTGGGAAGCAAAACTATAGGTCTAAACATATCAGGAAGAAGTTTCATGGATTGTTTTGAGGACAATTTCTTCTTTCAAATGATACATGAACCTACAAGAGAAAATGAAATATTAGATCTTGTGCTTACTAATGAGGAAAATTTTGTACAAAACGAGAGACCTTGCGTAATAGTGATCACAACATTATACGTTTCTCATTGAATGTTGGAAATGTAGGAACCAATAAGACATTAATAAAAAAATTTGCTAAAGGGAATCACAAGAAGTTCAGGATCTTCCTGAATGAAATTAATTGGGAGGACTTATTGAAAGGCTTAGATGCTTATGAAATGTGGAGATAAAATATAAACTATTTCAAGATCAGGATAGGTTCATTCCAAATAGGCAAATTAGATTAACCAGGGTTAAGCACCCTTCATGGCTGACCGGGGAAGTAAAGCATTTATTGGAGTCAAAGAAACAGGCATTCAAGAAACTAAAATATGCTAACTCTGAGGTAAACCTCAAATCATATAAAATAGCTAGAAATAAAGTTAGGTGTGTTAGGGCATCCACAAGACTGGCCGAAATCAAATTAGCTCAGGAATGCTCAGCAAGTAATGCAATGCAAGTAATGTATAAAAGCAAGGAAGTCATGAAAAACTGTACTTAACATATGTGCAACCCCACTTAGAATATTCTGTACAAGCTTGGAGCCCCTACCTAGAAAAAGACAGACAAGTTAGAGACAGTGCAGCGCAAAGCAATTAGACTCATCAATAGAATAGGTAATTATAATATAGAGAAAGGCTTGTGACATTAGATATGTACTCACTTAAGTATAGGAGACTAGGGGGGGGACATGATTGAAATGTACAAAATTGCTAAGGGTCAATTTAAATGACGCTCTTCAGCTTAGAGTATCACATAGGGGTCTTCAATTCAGGTTAGACAAGTTAAGGTGTCGGACAGTTAAGCGACAACAAGGTCTTCAGTCAAAGGGTTGTTGATCAGTGGAATGGGCTGCCTGCTGATGTTGTAGGCAGTTCCTCATCGAATGTATTTAAAAGTAGGGTGGATAAATTTTTTAGACAGGAAAATCTTGTTTTTCAGTTCTAATTTGTGATGGATGGGAAGAGATGCATGTTAAGTAGGTGTGCATGGCACAGACCCCTTTAAGCGGGCATGGATGTAGTTTGAGGATTATTGATACGGCATGCAATCCACATGTGTTGAGGGAGATCGGGGGAATAGGGCTGGAAAGTTGGGGTGGATGGGCATTGATGGGTGTGCGGGATGTTAGAGGACTGGTTCTTCGAGATGTGGGATGGTTGTGGAGGGTCTTTTTACTAGGTTTAGAGATAAAGACATAAAGACATAAAAGATCAGTGCAAATATGAGCCACAAGGGCCCTTCTTGGTTGCACTCTGTTCACTGAACCAGTTGTCCACCAAATGTGTTGATCAACTCTCCCTGGAATACAGAAAAACAACCCCCCTATTCTTATAACGATTGTCTATGCTGTTCTTAAAGATGTTCAGTGTGTTGCTACTGACAATGGTTTCTGGCAGCTGGTTCCAGTGTTCTACTACCCTGTTGGTGAAGAAGGACTGTCTTAGCCTTGTCCTGCTGTGATTAACTTTAATTTTGAATCTATGACCTCGAATTGCATCATTTCTGTTAAATTCAAACAGTTCCCTGAGTTAACCCTGTTCCTGACCATGAACAAATTTAAAGACCTCGATTAGATCTCCTCTCAGCCTTGCATATCTAAGTGAAAACATATTCAGTTTCTTCAATCTTTCCTCATATACCAGGTTGCCTATACCATTCACCATTTGTGTTGCCCTCTTTTATATTCTCTCTGACCGCCAACAATCTTTTTCATAACTAGGGGACCAAGCTTGGACGCAATATTCCAGATGTGGCCTGACATATGCACAGTAAAGCTTCCTGATGACTTCCTCACTTTTGTATGATACATTCCTATTTATTGCCCCAAGCATTCTTAGTGCCGTCTTCCTGGCTTCTTTGGTCTGTTCTGATGCCCCCAATTTTGTGTTCAAAATAACACCTAAGTCCTTCTCCTGCTGAGGCACAGATAATACTTGGCCACCCATCAAGTATGGAGCCTTGATATGCTGCCTACCTACATGCATGATTTTGCACTTATCAAAATTAAATTTCATTTGCCATTTTTCTGACCACTTCACAAGCTCGTCTAGGTCTTTCTGCAGCAAGACCTGCTCATTTCAGGTTTAAATTATCTTCCATTTGCAGACTGAACTGGATGGGCCATTGGGTCTCTTATTGAGTCTGGGCGCTTTATAACTTTATATAGGGTGTACCTAGCAGTGGATTCAGCACCTTCCTTCGGGATGTGATACTGATGAGATTGTCTATGGTAGCACAAGGGGAGTGTGTTATGCAATAGCAAGTGAATTGGTGTTAGATAGGCTGTGATATATAGCTTCCTAGGAACTTGAGATAAGGGATTGATTAGGGTGAGAGTATGTACATTTTTAGTACCTTTTCCAGACAGACTTACGCAGATGTACCCCTTGGTGGCTCTTATTAAGCCTTTATGACTTGGCATTTGGTGTCGTCAGGAGCTAGCGCATCAACGCAAGGGCATGTCTTTTGAGTACGCTATCAACTCGTCTCCATCCCAACTCTCGCAGCACCGATGTCACATGTTCACGTCGGCCTAAGGCACCTCATGATACGAGCACTAACATTGATGGCCTTTGGTTTTCTACGCCGCAGTGCAGCTTCCCCGGACACCGATGCAGTATCGAGCATGCCGAAAGATTGTCGCTTCGATGAGCATGCGCTTTGTGCCTTTGGCACCCTGTGGCACATTCTAGCCAGGCCGACAAATAGCATGCAACATCGTTGAACGATTGTGGGGATGTGCTTGTCCCATTTCAGATGAGGACTGATGGTAACACCTGGGGCCTCGACACCGAAATAAATTGAAATTTCGTCGCTTCCGAACTGAACTGAAAAGTTGGTGTCGGACCATGAGCAGGGTTGGAGTAAAGGGCAGGGCATAGCATTCTCACTGGATGAAGGAAGGCCAGGTGAATAGCAATGCGTAGGAGGGTACATTCACCAGCATATCCTTCCCCAGTGTACACATTGTATTTAACGTTTGGTATGTGTGGAGTCGAGGGAATTGGGAGGGAACGTCCACCCATAAAGTCAACGCATTGGATGAGGTTATGAGAATAAGGGTATTTTCCGGTTAAAAGGCAATTAGGCGCTCCACAAGGTTAAGCCGAAGCTAAACTTTTCGGAAATTCAGTAATATACTTGTGGGGCACAAGTACGGTTGTCAGACGGCTTTGAGCAATATTTCATGTATTACAACAAGACACATCCAAAACGTACCAGTCACTTACAGTTCTTGATTAAATAAACTGCAGCAAGTGTCGGCCAGACTGGCCGCGCCGGCACGTGTCTTACAACATGTTGCTCAGGCACGTGCCCCACAGGTGGCACGGTCGGTGCTCGGTCTCGGGCCCAGCTCGGTGGACAGATGCGTGCTCATTCGTCCCACACGGCTAGGACAAGTCGACTGTACTCGAAGACCGCCTGTACCCCCCCCGCCCTCCCCGCCACAAACCGCAGACCGGTGCCGCCGTTGAGAGCCGCGGTCACCTGCAACAGTTGGATTGTCGTTAAGCACTATCCTAGAGCAATAACCTTTGAACCTTTGAAACCAGGTGTATATGATTAACTGACGAAATTGTTTCCTTCGCTGTGAAACTATTGCAAAATTATGTTTTCATGGGATTATCATATCATGAATTATGTTTTTTTTTAAATCATTTAACACGCGCCCTGGAGGGCCTCTGAAAATTATGCGCACCGGAGGGGGCGGATTCCGCCCCGCCCCCCCTAAGATCTCGGCTCCTAGGAAAGCTGGAGGAACGAAATTCACATGGTGGATTGGGTACGGTAGTGAACTCTATTGTGTGCAAATTCCATGACCTTAGGTCAATATCTTCAAGGTCAAATGAGGTCAAATTGGCAAAATTTGCTGGTTTTGTGTGGCTTGGCTTGTCATCGTTATGGATCGCTGTGTTTGTGTTTAAATGCCTCAAAATGGGCATCCGTGATGTTTTGGACATTACTAATGATGCAATGCAGATGCTAGACCCAACATTTGACCTCAGGTCACCTATGTAGTACCACTTTGTCAGGTCAGTTACCTGTTCCAGTTACCGGAACCGGGCCGCCCGCCCGACTGCTCCGTCGGGCAGCTCGGAGCAATCGGCTTCGTGAAGAAAGGAGTGAAGTGCATGAATAAAGTATGGAAAAGTACATGAATAAAATATGGAAACGCAATGACAAACAGTACAAATTACAAACAGTAATGCATTTATGACAACATTCCAGTTGATCAAGTTTGGTTCCATTAACCTGTCATGAACTTGACCTGACTTGACCTCGGTCACCTAACATGACTTTGAAGCTATATAGCATACAAATATACATCAAACAACTCGCTAGTGTTGCCAAGAACACTTCCCCTTTGCGAGTATACGGGAAGCGCATCAGCGCTGATTTTTGTGGTCTGGCGCTATAATTGTTTTACTTTAACGGTCCCTAACTTGAAAAAAAATCGGCCGATTACCATTTTTATTGCTTTAAGTGACTCATTGTTCATTTCTAAGCAGGTACGCAGAAAATCGCGCATATGGACCGGTAAAATCTGCAGTTATTTGCGAAAAACCGGAGGGGTGGGCGGATTTCGCCTCCCCCCCTCCAGTGCGCGTGTTAATATGGGGTCTTTGAGTCCAGTGACTCCCTGTGCTGCGAAACGCTGACATATGAGACCCGTAGTTCATAATTTGGTAAGACGTACTATCTGGGGTCGGCCAGGAGTGTCGCATCAGGCCGACGTGGGCCCAACAGAGTTGTACTGATAGTTCTGAGGTGTTAGGTGTCGTCTGCAGAGCCCTGACCCATGACCCCGAGCGGTGGGGTGACGAGTGGGCTGCTAGTGGGAAACTGAAGGGGGATGCTGGGCTGCCGTCTCAGCCAACAAAGCAACTAATATGATTAGTTGATTGGTTAGGTATCTGTCGAATCAAGAGCACGTCGGGTGACTCATAGGTATTAGTGTCACTGACAGTGGCCATAACCTACACCGGAAGTGGGCTGAGCGCAGCGCAGGCATGAATTCTGAGCGGCAGAAAGTGAGTTGTTCTTCTTCCAGAAGAGACTACGCACCGAAACAGTCACGGCAAGGACATGCATATTGTGCATTCAGCAGTGGCATGCATGGCGCACGGGGCAACTGTTGGGGGGCCTGGTGTACGGGGTCAAGTTTGCCTCGCATAGATGCCTGAAAATGTGGATAGTTCCACAACTGCAGTGCAGATGTCGCCCAGAAAACCTCTCTAGGGCAGAATGAGTGAATGCAAAGTATAATCCCCCTCGTTAAGTACCTACATACTTTTTCATTCTATTTTTGCTGCCAACTTCAAAATGCCCTTGAAGTATGCAGGAGAAGTTCCCTTCAGGGGTATAGCATTGTAACATTGGGAAGGCAATCGGTATTATTGCGCTTTAGGGTATTCACGAGGTAAGCTTCCATACATTTTACCTCCATAAAGCAAACAAAAGAGCCAGGATTGGTTAGGCTAAGTAAGGTTATCATTTTTTATTTAGGAAATATTCTAAATTGGGTTTGAAATTTTACAAAAATGGTTCAATTACGTTGGGTTTTTAAATCGATGCTTTTAAGAACGAAAGATTGTTTGTATTTTACCATTGAAAAAAATCCTGATATGGGATGCCAGGCTAGGTTAGGTTAGGTCATGTTGCAATTTTTTATTCTTTAGCATCATCTTTGTATGCTATATTACCCCCATTCAACAGTCTTCATTTCGAAAATTCGGGTTGGCAACCCCCGCCTTCTCGGCTGATTTCAAATACGCTACTGCATGGGAATAACAAAATGATAGGAACTGAAAGCATGTCAGGGGGAGTGGTTGGTATCGCCCTGCCCTCCGACTGGTCTCCATTAGAACCGGAAAGGCTCCTCAGATGCCACGTATTTGATTTTCATAATCTTGTTCCTAACACTTCTGAGATTTGTGTAAAAGCATGACTGACAATATATGTTTTTCTTTGCTAGCCTTACGCTTTTTCCACCCCACCCCCACAACCTGCCTAGTCTCCTGACCAAGGAAAGCTTCGTAGGAGCTCCTCACACCTACTATTTAGCAGCAAAGGCACAGCCAAGCGCGGGCCCGGCCCCACCCCGTCCTTAGGAGCAAACAAATACAATAGTTGGAAGCGATTTTGAGATTTTCACAAGGCCAAAACAGAATGTTCCGCGCTAAAAGCAGCCTCTGTTTCATGATGCGTTTTGATTGGGTGCCCCTGAACAAAATTCTCTCCGTATCCCTGTTTAGCAGCTCTACTCACTTTCAGATCAAATGAAGCCCATTTAAGGCGAGCATCTACTATCAATATACTATCCAACCAAAATCAAAATGTACTGTCTACTTTGCCACAAGAGTCATCCCCGCAAGTATACGAACGTCAACCCATTCAGACAAAACCCAGTTATCCCATCATTAACACCCAGGCCCTTGAGTACCACTCGGTACTCGCTCCCACCATTGGAGGATTGGAGGATTGAAGGAATCATGTCACCATACATCTAGTCCCAGTGTCAACTATGCTGCCACTCAGGGTCTTGCATGCTTCTGCAGTTTTCTCCGACCTACCACTGCTTACATCGTTAACTTCTGCAATGACTGATACTGTTATAACACACATACCACTACTCTACAATCCGAATCCCCTCTAGCCTAATGCTAATACTCTACTCCCCTTCTAGCCTAACACCCACAGAGGCCGCCGATCTAGAAGTCTTGCATGGGGAGCAATTACAAATATCCGATTTGGAAGAAACCTCATTAGACATGAACATGCTTCGGGTCTGCTTAAGACAATATATCTCATAAAATGTTCTTAGATTTCCAGAAAATTTCATTCTAGTGCAAATCTTCATTCAAAATTGGTGGGGGAGACATGATCCCCTTAACCTCCCTGGATATGCTCCTGGATTATCAATATCATTAGCTTAGGCTCTCGAGAAACATTTTAGAGTCTGCCTAGCTGAGTTATTGTTACAAAACCCTCTATCCAAAGACCAAACCCTCGAATCCCATATGACGAGAAAAATAACAACTGCTCACAGTGGCGCAGTCAATATTTTCCCAAGGGACGGGGCGAACCCCCCCCCCAAAACAAAAAACACAAAAAATAACGTGCTGAAAGCTTCCGGCGCAGAGCGCTCTGAAAATGTATGGTTTCGCGTGGTGAAAATCTCAACATATCGCTTCATAGGGTGTATTGTTTAGTGCTAATGGGTGCAGAGGTGGTGCCGCCTTGTCTGCGCCTCTAACTGCCGTGGATTGCTTTGACTGAATGTGGCTTTAGCATCCACATTCATAATGCTATGAAATATGTTCCGAACATAAGGACCTGGGCCACTCCGCCATCATTTGATGTTAATGTAATTGATACTGCTTTATTAAAAAAAAACATATTGCGCCAATTATGGGATCCTTTGGATCCGCCATTGACATATTAGGCTCAAAATAAGCATTTCAGCAGATAAGTAAGGTGGTATGAACAGTTGCATTAAAAATTATGGTCGCTGAACAACCAGAGGCCAATTTCACTTACATCACAAGATGTGTAATCACACCGAATTTGGTGTTAATACACCTTTAGGCAATCTTATTCGATTATATTAAATTGCATAATATCCATTTACTTGCTTACATTTAATCTCATTTGATATTTAAGTAACCAACAACTGACCGGCAGTCAGCTAACAATGACTTAAATACCTTGTTGATATAAAGAACGTGTGAGGGGTAATACTTGAAGGCTACCTAAAGGTGTATTCACGCCAAATTCGGTGTGAATACACCGCTCGTGCTGTTTGTGAAATTAGCCTAAGAATATACAAATGCACTTCCTCTTCCTAAGCTTTCCAATAGTATGTCAGAAGTGCCTTCCAGAATCCACTCCTGGAGCCGCCTGCGATATAGTTACGAAATTAAAATTTCGGCACGATGTAGCGGTAAGGAAGACATGAATATTCACCGAATTCCATGCTCTCACACCAAGGTACGCAACAACAGGCGTAAAACTACAAGGAGGCAGAATCTTCCTTACCGGAAGAGGCCTAATATAATGAAGCCTATGATGGTGCTTGAACAGCCACAAATAGACACAAAACTCCGCCCCTCCCACTATCATGGAATCTACTGGCATAATGCAAATGCCGAACACATCAACACATTACGTTGGTTTCACCTAAACAACACTCACCTTTCAATTCTGTCCAAATACTGTCCTGACTTGAGTAAGCTGCAACCACGATCGCGCCGTGCACCTCGCTGCAAACACGACCTTGTCGCGTCCGCCAATCCGGTGTAGAGGTGGACAGAGCTACGTTCAAGCCTGTACTTTGTCCCCGTCGTGGGCACACGACCCAACTGTATTTATATTTTGTAAGTGCATGGTATTTGAGCTAAAACTACAAATAATGTGGTACAATTTCATTTTGTTGCATCTCGTCCAAAATTTAATTCCATTTAATTGCATTTCCATATGACAAGTAGCAAGTACCGAAGGAAGTACTCATTCGTCCCACACCATGAATTCGATCATCACTAAATCTTTCAGCTTGCTCACACTTTCTCTGCAGAGTACACACACACACACTTGCTAGACACACACGGTCACAAATATGGTGAAAACCGAGGATAACGAGAAAACCCGGCAGGAGACTGGTAAGCATCTGACAATGCTTCAGACGAAGTTTGAATACCGAGGACGTCAAAAACGTCCTCGGTATACACCTAACGTCCTCGGTTCCCAGGTGTGCAAACAGAAAACGGCCTCGGTATACACCAATTACAAGTGCACACACACACACACACACACACACACACACAATGTTATCCTGGTGGCTACCCTGAGGTGCCGAGTGACAGCACGGCTACCCTGAGGTTCTGATTGACAGTGCGGCTACCTTGAGTGCCGAGTGACAGCGAGGCTACCCTGAGGGGCCGATTGACAGCATGGCTACCCTAAGGTGCCGAATGACAGCGAGGCTACTCAAAGGTGCCGAGTGACCGGACCATCTCCATCAGCTAGGGGCCCCTTTTGTCGGCCCAGGGGTGCCTCACGTCGGCCCAGGGGTCTCTCACGTCGGCTTAGGGGACATACAATTATCGGCACTGGAGCCCTCTCCGGTCGCCCGAATGCCCCCTGGAGCGACATATTTATTGTGTGTTTCGTCACGGCCAATGTTAAAACACAGCGTGTTCAACGGCTCCCTTGGGTTCCCTGGGAGTCCATGGGGAGGGAGGGAGGGCATGACGCCATGCCCCCTGGATCCGCCACTGGCACTGACTACCGCATCTAGCTGAACTCATCACTCCACACTACTTGACCGCATCGCCCCACATCACCTGATCGCATCACTTCATCACTTCACCTCACTTGCCATAGCTTCACACCGCTTGACCTCAGCTCTTCTGGTCGGATGCACACGCCTGACCGTCACACAGCGCACCCCAGTCGTTAGCACAGCCCAACAGCAGCCTGACACGTGACGTATGTGCGACACGTGACGTGACCAAATGCCAGCTCTGGTCGACGTTCAGCATGGGCTATGACCGTGGACAATCCACTTGGACGTGCGCTGCAGTCTCTCCGGAACCTCGACTTAGGTCTGGAAATGTGGAATATAGAACTGGGCGGGAATAACAACTATATGCACTATATAGAATCACACGGACTGGACGGCGCTGCTTCGATTAGGACAAATTGACTGGAGGACTGGGTAAATTGTGTACTGTTGAAATAAACCCCAAATATCATGTGCATTATTTCTGAATGCTAAGGTTATATAAGTATGTCTGACGGGAATAGACGCTGCCGTTCTTGCTGTTGAAGCCTCAGTCTCAGTCTCAGTCTGGAGCCTTAGTTGTGGCGTAGCTTAGGGACTTACTCCCGCAGCAATGCTGGGGAAATGGGCACCGAGGGTTGGCTGCCAGGGAAGACCATGCTAGCGCGAGTAAAATTTCCCCTGCAGTCGGCATGCTATCCGAGACGCCGCTGTACAGGCTGGACCATACTTAGCTGGACTTTGACCGGTCACGGCCGGTGCCATGCGTTGGATCTCCAATAGATTCACTGCGTTTCAAAAATTGCTTCATGTGCTAGTTTTTCATTGTATAATAATTTGTGTGATCTTGGCGGCGGAGGGAATTTATAAAAGCCGATAGCTATACATTGCAAGAAGAACTGGACAATGTCAGCCCCTGTTGAGTCCTTGTTATTTTACAAACCATCCAGCTTTCGTTGCACGCAGACGGCAACAGAAGCAGCCGCCGGGATGTCAGCAGACGGCCACAGAAGCAGCCGCCGGGATGTCAGCAGACGGCCACAGAAGCAGCCGCCGGGATGTCAGCAGACGGCAACAGAAGCAGCCGCCGGTGGAATAAAGACGACTCGGTTGCAAAGATGACTCGGTTGCGAACGGTGGCTTCGATATTTCCTTCCGTCGGGAAGGACTTTATCTGACTTTATCATGACTTTATCATATATGACTTATATCATATATGACTCATATCATATATGACTTTATCATGGGTGCGTGCAGCTGGCGAAATGTGACGGAACCTGTCTGACCGTACGGCAGGAGATACCAGGGCAGGTGCCCGACAGTACGCATTTCGAATGTGTATCGGTAAAATAGCATGCCCCGGAGGTGAACCGTTCTCACTTGTCCCTACCCTCCAGAAATAACCGGCGATCATATAGCGCACCGGGGTGAAACGGGTGCACCTTCAATAGTTCAATAGACATATCATGGGGAACTTTCAACCACATTCCATTGTTTTGAAGCTTGCAGCATGAACTGTAAGTCATATTACGAACAGTTTGCAAATTGCGGAATTTTGGGACAGATCATGGTCATTGACATGACGACAGCCTCATTCAGGAAATATTTCCGTTTTCCACTACATTTATGCAAATATAATGCACGCATCGACATATATGATACTGAATAGCATAATGTCACCCAACGGCCTTGGATCAAGTCACTCGCAAACCCGGCTACCTTAACCGATATGTCAATACTCAATAAAGCAAAGGTCCGATAAATGGTATGAAGCTGACGATGGCAACGACATTTGAGGACTTCTAGATGCAGCCAATATTATATATATATATATATATATATATATATATATATATATATATATATCTATATATATATATATATATATATATATATATATATATATATATATATATATATATATATAGATATATATATATATATATATATATATATATATATATATATATATATATATATATATATATATATATATATATATATATATATATATATATATATATATATATATGTATATATATATATATATATATATATATATATATATATATATATATATATATATATATATATATATATATATATATATATATATATATATATATATATATATATATATATATATATATATATATATATATATATATATATATATATATATATATATATATATATATATATATATATATATATATATATATATATATATATATATATATATATGTATATATGTGTATATATATATATGCACCTTAATCGTGTCCTAGCCAGGCCTATCCAATGTTTATTTTTGTTTGTTTCCACGGTTATATGATAATTTATACGTTCTAAGGTTCTATTTGTATAATCCCCACTCTCAGATTACAGGCGTTGCGATGTGTTTTGAAAGCAGTGGAAGAGGGAACCGAAATATTCCTACAGACCCAGTGTAGATATCCGCCCACCCTCACTCAGACACCCCCACCCGTCATCCACCCCCCCAAAAAAAACATAATGGGAGATATTTGAACTGTCGTCGTTACAAAGGCCGTCAGCGCCCAACTCACTCACGTTTCTAGCAGGAGGAAAACAAATTTTATATGAAAAAAGTGCATAGAGAAAAAGTACAAAATTGCTGCACAATGTTGCTGGTACCCGGCTAGACACAGAGTGTGCCAAGGATTGTGATAGCATGCAACTGCGCATCCGACGACAATAACGCTATTGTGCAGATGAGGTCGTTGTACATTAAAGGTTTTGGTGTAGTCTACGAACATTTCCCAGAAATCAAACGACGCCTTGTGTGCATCATTTTCTTCTGTCAAACAAAGTTATCAAAGCTGCCTCTCTTGAACGTACTTCTCAAAGGTGGCCAAGACGATACGTCTGATACTATTCCATGATTGACCATGCTCGTTGTGACCAGCAGACTAAATCTCCACTGATAAGAACACATTGCCAAACGTTACGTCGAGCTTGAATGTAATTTATACAGTCAGGTAATGCATAACCAGCGAGTAAAACGTGTGAGTGGTAATGAGTGGTAAAAAGAGTGGTAAAACAGTGAGACCTGTCCTCACATCGTCAGTAGGAATCGCCTTTCAGGTGACGAAAGAATTTAAATACCCTCAGCTGGAGAGAAGTCCATAAAACCGTAACAGCCCTTTTTGTTGCAGTTGAACCAAAATCAGCACGCACAACACCAGCGGGACTGAAGCCAATCGTCAGGTAACTGACCGGGTGGTCCCGTCACACTACGCCACAGGTTCCGATCACACTACGCCACAGGTTCCGATCACACTACGCCACAGGTTCCGATCACACTACGCCACAGGTTCCGATCACACTACGCCACAGGTTCCGATCACACTACGCCACAGGTTCCGATCACACTACGCCACAGGTTCCGATCACACTACGCCACAGGTTCCGATCACACTACGCCACAGGTTCCGATCACACTACGCCACAGGTTCCGATCACGCTACGCCACAGGTTCCGATCACACTACGCCACAGGTTCCGATCACACTACGCCACAGGTTCCGATCACGCCACGCCACAGGTTCCGATCACGCCACGCCACAGGTTCCGATCACGCTACGCCACAGGTTCCGATCACGCCACGCCACAGGTTCCGATCACACTACACCACCGGTACCGGTCCCGTCACACTACGCCACAGGTTCCGGAAGCCACCCTCCCGCCACCGGTCCAGCCCGACAATCACTAAACACATCTGCACCACATCAAGGCAATCACCAAACACACATGCGCCGCAGCTCGGCAATCACCAAACACACCTGCACCACAGCCCGGCAATCAACAAACACACCTGCACCGCAGCCCGGCAATCACCAAGCACACCTGCACCGCAGCCCGGCAATCACCAAACACACCTGCACCGCAGCCCGGCAACCACCAAACACACCTGCACCGCAGCCCGGCAATCAACAAACACACCTGCACCGCAGCCCGGCAACCACCAAACACACCTGCACCGCAGCCCGGCAATCAACAAACACACCTGCACCGCAGCCCGGCAACCACCAAACACACCTGTACCGCAGCCCGGCAATCAACAAACACACCTGCACCGCAGCCCGGCAATCACCAAACACACCTGCACCGCAGCCCGGCAATCACCAAACACACATGCGCCGCAGCCCGGCAACCACCAAACACACCTGCACCGCAGCCCGGCAATCAACAAACACACCTGCACCGCAGCCCGGCAACCACCAAACACACCTGCACCGCAGCCCGGCAATCACCAAACACACCTGCACCGCAGCCCGGCAACCACCAAACACACCTGCACCGCAGCCCGGCAATCAACAAACACACCTGCACCGCAGCCCGGCAATCACCAAGCACACCTGCACCGCAGCCCGGCAATCACCAAACACACATGCGCCGCAGCCCGGCAATCACCAAACACACCTGCACCGCAGCCCGGCAATCACCAAACACACCTGTACCGCAGCCCGGCAATCACCAAACACACCTGCACCGCAGCCCGGCAATCACCAAACACACCTGCGCCGCAGCCCGGCAATCACCAAACACACCTGCACCGCAGCCCGGCAATCACCAAACACACCTGTACCGCAGCCCGGCAATCACCAAACACACCTGCGCCGCAGCCCGGCAATCACCAAACACACCTGCACCGCAGCCCGGCAATCACCAAGCACACCTGTACCGCAGCCCGGCAATCACCAAACACACCTGCGCCGCAGCCCGGCAATCACCAAACACACCTGCACCGCAGCCCGGCAATCACCAAACACACCTGCACCGCAGCCCGGCAACCACCAGCAGGCGCGGATCGACGCGTCACGACCTCGCATCTGCAAACCCGCCAGAAGTGAAAATAACGAGCGCCAAATTTGTCTCCGTCGCGCACCAATTGCCGACACACCATGCACGCCATTCACAGCGCAGGACGTCGGCGAGTGGCCTCTGTTCTGGCAATGGCCTAATAACGGCGCGCCGCCAAGATTAATGCCAAATTATCGTGTTCATATTGGCTAAAATATCGCCGGCCTGCACAAGTTCAGACTCGACTTACGACAAATAAAAGAGACAAATGCGCCGCCGACGCGCGCATTGAGAACCGCCTCGGCGGTGTCTTTGATCCCAGGCAGTTAATTTGGCATTAATGCACACAGAGCGCGGCAAGGATCGAACCGTGGCCGGAATGATTCGCAAGAAGTGGCTGTGCACTGACTGGGCGGGTTTTTGTGCGCGCCGCGTGTCATTCACAGCGCCAGCCGGCACCATCGGACGGCGCCGCCGGTCAGTCACAAGCCAAATCGCCAGAAATAAAAAATAACACTGAATAGAGGTAGCGATAGAAAGAACTGTGCAAAGAGTTCGGATAAAGGAAAAAGGACCGGATGGGAAATCAGTGGGATGCATTCCAATGCTATGACTCTACGACTCGGAATCAAGCATGTCGAATCGTGAAACCGAGACCAGCACACCACTGCACTGGTGAAGAAGCTCAGGGGCTCAGATGCGCGCCAATCATTCCATAGCAACGCACGATAGGAGATTGCCGGGCCGGATCTGCGCACAGTCGGCAGGAAGGGAGACATGCGGCCACCGGCCGGGCTGTGCTGATAACCGCCGAGGCGGCGTGTTTTTGCGGTCAGCGGCGGTTGTATAACAGGTGGTCCCATGAGTGACAACCATCGCGCCGCGAGGGGTGCATGCTCGTGCCCCCGCCGTGCTTCTCCGCCCTTTTTACCGGCCGCCACGTCCAACTCTATTAAAGGCATCGGCGCGAGGCGACCGTTTTTGCGCCGATTCGCGGTAATGATTGTCGTTTGTATAGGCTGTGGGCAGGCGAGGGGTCGCCAGCGGCCGCCTCCGTTTTTCACGCGCCGCGCGAGAACTCGGTAATAATCGACATTCCGGGCGACGATCGCGGCGGACGTAGTGAGAACACGTCCGTCGCTGTATACGCTTTAGTGATAATACGTCCGTCGCTGTAAACGCCTTAGTGAGAACACGTCCGTCGCTGTATTCGTCTTAGTAAGATGTATAACTTATCCCCTGCCATAGCATAACCATCAATGCTTTCACATGTACTTGAGTCCTACTTAGTAAAAGCTAATGCTGATTACTTGCTTAGGGAATCTATACTATATCACGATCCTCAACCACAACTTCACCATCTTTCCGAGTGATCCCAGACTGCATTTTTTTAATTTAAAGTTACATAAGCTAAGAAACTCGCAGCATTTCACGCCAAACAGTCCCGAGCTAATTTAGCTTCAGCCAGTCTTTTGATGCTCTAACTTTGTTCCTAGCTATCCTATATGCCTCCAGGTTAGCCCAAGTGTTAAAATCAGTTAGGTTGCTAAATGTCTGCATATTCATGCTAGTTTTCATGCAGTAGCCTCTTGAATACATGTAGCGAAGGACCAGTGACAGCATCCATCAAGATAGTTCGACTTGGACATTTTTTTTTTTTTTTTTTTTTTTTTTAAATAAATTTAATCCGAGTTATTGCTGGGGTGGTTTTGTGAACCAGAGTTCTATTGCTAAGCAGAGCTTGTTGCGTGAACCCTGGCCCCACCACCCGATCCACTAATTCCAGTTGAAACGGAAGAATTTTGACCGAAAGTTTAACGTGCCGTCAATGCACCGACACGGCCGCCCGGTAGCTCGTCCCCGGCCTTATCGGGCCAGCTGCCAACTGACCCTCCCAGCCGGGGGCTAAATGCGAGCGCGCGAAGCGGCTCGAACCCTGTGTTGCCAGGACAGGGGAGACCAGTACAGGCCAGCGCTCTAACCAACTGAGCTACCGAGGCGGCTGAGACTCATTGTCATCTTATTCTGAAGAATACTCTTGCTGTTATCAGACTGCCTATGTTCCTTGTTGACCTCAAATATGTCCTGTAAAAATGTTCATGCTGTCTGCTCTTTTTCCTGCCAGCTAGTAAACCACTTAGATGCATAGACGGTTCTAAATTGCAGCGATGCGGGGGTACAACCACGAACGATATCCTCTGACAAGCAGAATATCCAACCTAGAATGAAAAAGACCACTTTTGCGCTCCTTTCAGCTGCTTTGGTCAATGTATGTAGTTATTATATATTATTTCTGTTTCAACGAACTGAAAATTTTGTCTGAAATTTTCCTGATTTCAGAGGTTTTTAGATCCGACTGCAGTCTAATTCATCTCTGAAATCTCCCCACTAAAACTTTTTTTCTCCATTTCTCTCGTTATTTTGCATCACATTGGTTGCCCTTCATAGATTCAATCTCCGCCGATGGCCCTACGTTTAGGATCATCGGTCACGACAATTTTTGGGTGCATCTATACTGGAAGAGTAGATAGTTTATGGAAGCAAAGCAGATACATACATATCTATGTGTGTATATATATATGTATCTGCTTTGCTTCCATAAACTATCTACTCTACCAGTACAGATGCAACCAAAAACTGTCGTGGCCGATGATCCTAAATGTAGGGCCATCGGCGAAGATTGGATCTATGAAGGGCGACCAATGTAATGCAAAATAAAAAGAGAAATGAAAAAACAAACAAGTTTTAGTGGAGAGATTTTAGACATGAAGTAGACTGCAGTCGGGTTTAAAAACTTCTGAAATCAGGAAAATTTCAAACCAAATTTTCAGTTCATTGAAACAGAAATAATCTATAATAACTACATACATTGTCCTGAGCAGCTGAGAGGAGCGCAAAACTGGTCATTTTCATTGTAGGTTGCTTATTCTGCTGGTCAGAGGATATCCTTTGTGGTTGAACTTCATGAATGTGTACATCACTGCAATTTAGAACCATTTATACACCTAAGTTGCTTAGTAGCTGACAGGAAGAAGAGCAGACAGCATGGACATTTGTACTGGACATATTTGAGATCAACAAGGAACATAGGTAGTCTGATAACAGCTAGAGTATTCTTCAGAATAAGATGACACTGGGTCTGAGCCATGTCCAAATGGAACTCTCTTGATGGATGCGGTCACTGGTCCTTCGCTACCTGTATTCAAGAGACTACTGCATGACATGATGCATACATATATACATACATCTACCTATCTATATATTTTTCTTCTTCTTCTCCTTCTTCTTCTTCTTCTTCTTCTTCTTCTACTTCATAGGAATTTAGTCCAAATCCTTGCTGGCGTGGCTTTAGGGACCAAGATCCTATTGCTAAGCAGAGCTTTTTGCGTGAACCATGACTCCACAATCCGATCCATGAATTCCAGCTTAACGGCAGAATATTGATCGAGAGATTACCGTGCCGTCAATGCCCCGACACGGCCGTCCCGGCAGGTCACCAGCGGTCTTGTCGGGCCAGTTGCCAAGTGACCCTCCCAACCGGGGGCTAAATTTGAGCTCATACAGCGACTCGAACCCTGTCTTGCTATGACAGGGGAGACCAACGCAGGCCAGCGCTCTAGTCCACTGAGCTACCGAAGCGGCTAGTAATAAATATGGTCCTGGTTAATGTATGTAATGTATGTTAATGCATCAATGTCATGTTTGCTCAGCTCACAAACTTTGCATGCTAGCTGAATTTCAGCTTTGTCCACTTCCAAGACAGATATGGACAAAACTAGTGTGATCCAGCCGATTTTACTCATGATTAAAACGAGCTAAACCAACTGCTGGACGAAACTTGCGTACCCCTGCTGGCAATGGGTGGCTTTTGTTTGCCCGCCCACTCGCCATCAGTTTCAAACTTTGCCTTCCCTCTTGTCTTTATTAAGAAGTGTTCATGCAATGCTGGATGGAACTGGATGCTGATATGCTGGATGGAACTGGAACTGATAACTGCATCAGCAGAAAGAGCACGGTGATGTGTCCTCGCTGTTCATGACACTCGATCTTGTATAACGATCCCGAAGGGTTTACTTTTGAAACTCGAACCAGTAACAGTTCAAGATTGAGGGGCACAGATCCTACCTGGGGGTGCCACCTTTCGCTTCTTCGCAAACTTAGAGACACATTTGAGAACGTACACCCGCCATGAAATATTATGGCAAAATCCATATGCTCTAATTATTGCGGGTGCCGTCTGTCCGATCAGACCTCGTCATGAATATGGCCGTAATTGGCAGGTTCGTTAATTTTGCTTTTTCCATGAAATGGCGTAGAAGAAGGTGTTCGAGAAACGTGCATACCTTGATATATTAGCCATGCATATGTAGTGTAATTTATCCATATTTGCCCTCGGATTTTGATGAAATGTTGTTGGACATCGGCAATAGACGTAAATCACACGGTTCCTTTGTTTCTCTCAGCTCGACCGCGGTCCAGCTTCATCAAAAAAATATAACACCACGTTGTCACCACGCCAGGCGAGAAACCAACACCACGCTGTCACCACGTCACGCGAGTAACCAACACCACGCTGTCACCAGGCCAAGCGAGTAACCGACACCACGCTGTCACCACGTCACGCGAGTACCTGGGCCGTTCCACAGGGAAGTCTTATCAGTCCAATACTATTATCAGCTATGCAGCGTGCGGCATCCAGATGGAAAAAGCACAAAAAGCCGACCGTGTTTTCCGATCCGTGTCCGATGCGCTGCCAAGCCGGGTGGAAAAACAATGCAGCTGATGTAGCAGGTAGCGTGACTGGTCAGCCGACCACTGAAGGCGGCTGATGGACTTGTGAGAAGTGACGTCATAAAAGCGTAACATGGATTTAGTGGGGAAAACGCATTGCAATATAAACGGGTGGGGATAAACGAAACTGAGCGAGATCACAAAACCAGACGTCATGGGCTTGGTGAATATATTTTCTTCTTCTGGGATTTGCAGTCGAGCAGAAATATTGCAGTCACCCTACCAAAACTTGCAATGCAGGGCTACCCTGGAACTGCGCTATCAGAGTGCACCGATCGAACGAAAGCAAGATTAGTGATCAGATTAGTCAGAACTTGCTCTAAAAATGCTACTTGATTAGTTAGCAAGATAAGCGGTGAAAGGCAAGATTAGGAAAGCGATTTGCACGAAATGGGCTATGTATAAAATACACACAGACTGGTGATTGTTAAATATATAATTTGACTCGGGGAACGAATGCACTACAGGTGGATTCCTAACTGCATTGGCAATACAACCAGACTAATAATCGGCACATCATAGTGCCTCACAGCACACTTGAGCTACACGTCATGGTTCTGCACAGCACGCTTGAGCCTCACGTCATGGTGCCTCGCAGCACGCTTGAGCCACACGTCATGGTTCCCCACAGCGCGCTTGAGCCACACGTCATGGCGGCGTCTTCATAGCAACTTGTAGATCTGACATTCTCAGATCGCCACGAAACAGGTAGGGCGAGCGCCGTCGCAGTCACCGCTGTCCATCAGATAGTGCTGACCTCTGGACCGGCGACACAACCGCGATCGGGAGAACAATGGCAGCACGCCGCGCGGTGAAGTCTTCTGAAGTGGCGAACGTAGCCCGTGTTGGCTGGACCGAGGTTGATGTGTCTGACCTGACTGTGTACGTGGCGGTGCGCAGCGGGAATCGGTGCAAGTGGACTGACGATGGGCACGGGTGATGTGCCGTGCCGATGATGGGCACGGGTGATGGGCCGAGGGGAAAAACGGCGAGCAATTGTCGCTGCGGCTCAATGCTGAGTAGGAAACAAAACACGGATGGTAATCTACTGAAGCTACGACCGACAAGCGAGTCGTCCAAATGGACTTTTCTGTCGACAAACAGCTCAGCCGTCGCCACCTCGTTCAGTTGAGGTCCTAGGATGCCCAGACGAAAAGGAGGGGGAGGGTGCTTACGAGCAATTCAGATATATTGCATTTGTGGTGATGCTGCAAAATGAAAAAGCACCATTCCTTGGGGCAGGATTTGCGCACAGTAACTAGTTTGAGTATCGCATGTAAACCAGCATTACACAAGCAAACACAAATCATACTCATTCATCAAAGAACATGTGCGATTATTGTTAAGTATTAAACAAATAATTCAAGAGGGGCGGTAATCAAGATGGATTGGTAATTGTCGATCATCAATTATCGACACACCTAGAAGCAACCATCGGCAGTTACAATGAGTCCGCGGAGGCGGCCGAGTGGTTCACATTAGCCCGCTTCCCACCGCCTCAGCTCCAAATAACCGCTTCAGCCGGCCAATGAGTCGACAGTGAACAGTCTCAGTGCACGGCTCGGATCTGCACTAAAACCATAACATCCTTTGAGCCTGCTGAGCTGTTTGAACACGCAAGCCGCCACGCTGCAAACACTTAGCGTCGGCGACTGGAGCAAAACTGTGGGAACGAGAAGCCACCCAAATGCGCCGACTGACCGCACGCAACGGCTCGGTCGCGCGTCTGGAGCAGCCACGGTGGGGTGTCAGGTGTGGCGACGATACGACAGTCACGGTCGGGTGTCAGGTGTGGCGACGACGATACGACCGTCACGGTCGGGTGTCAGGTGTGGCGACGATACGACAGCCACGGTCGGGTGTCAGGTGTGGTGGCGACGATACGACAGCCACGGTCGGGTGTCAGGTGTGGCGGCGACGATACGACAGCCACGGTCTGGTGTCAGGTGTGGTGGCGACGATACGACAGCCACGGTCTGGTGTCAGGTGTGGCGACGATACGACAGTCACGGTCTGGTGTCAGGTGTGGTGACGACTATACGACAGCCACGGTCTGGTGTCAGGTGCGGTGGCGACGATACGACAGCCACGGTCGGGTGTCAGGTGTGGTGGCGACGATACGACAGCCACGGTCTGGTGTCAGGTGTGGCGACGATACGACAGTCACGGTCGGGTGTCAGGTGTGGTGGCGACGATACGACAGCCACGGTCGGGTGTCAGGTGTGGCGACGATACGACAGTCACGGTCGGGTGTCAGGTATGGCGACGATACGACAGTCACGGTCGGGTGTCAGGTGTGGCGACGATACGACAGTCATGGTCGGGTGTCAGGTGTGGCGACGATACGACAGCCACGGTCGGGTGTCAGGTGTGTGGCGACGATACGACAGCCACGGTCTGGTGTCAGGTGTGGCGACGATACGACAGTCACGGTCGGGTGTCAGGTGTGGCGACGATACGACAGCCACGGTCGGGTGTCAGGTGTGGTGGCGACGATACGACAGTCATGGTCGGGTATCAGGTGTGGTGGCGACGATACGACAGCCACGGTCGGGTGTCAGGTGTGGTGGTGACGATAAGACAGCCACGGTCGGGTGTCAGGTGTGGCGACGATACGACAGTCACAGTCGGTTGTCAGGTGTGGTGGCGACGATACGACAGTCACGGTCTGGTGTCAGGTGTGGCGACGATACGACAGCCACGGTCGGGTGTCAGGTGTGGCGACGATACGACAGTCACAGTCGGTTGTCAGGTGTGGTGGCGACGATACGACAGCCACGGTCGGGTGTCAGGTGTGGTGGCGACGATACGACAGCCACGGTCGGGTGTCAGGTGTGGTGGCGACGATACGACAGCCACGGTCGGGTGTCAGGTGTGTGGCGACGATACGACAGTCACAGTCGGTTGTCAGGTGTGGTGGCGACGATACGACAGTCACGGTCGGGTGTCAGGTGTGGCGACGATACGACAGTCACGGTCGGTTGTCAGGTGTGGTGGCGACGATACGACAGTCACGGTCGAGTGTCAGGTGTGGCGACGATACGACAGTCACAGTCGGTTGTCAGGTGTGGTGGCGACGATACGACAGTCACGGTCTGGTGTCAGGTGTGGCGACGATACGACAGTCACAGTCGGTTGTCAGGTGTGGTGGCGACGATACGACAGCCACGGTCTGGTGTCAGGTGTGGCGACGATACGACAGTCACAGTCGGTTGTCAGGTGTGGTGGCGACGATACGACAGTCACGGTCGGGTGTCAGGTGTGGCGACGATACGACAGTCACGGTTGGGTGTCAGGTGTGGCGACGATACGACAGTCACGGTCGGGTGTCAGGTGTGGTGGCGACGATACGACAGTCATGGTCGGGTGTCAGGTGTGGTAGCGACGATACGACAGTCACAGTCGGTTGTCAGGTGTGGTGGCGACGATACGACAGTCACAGTCGGTTGTCAGGTGTGGTGGCGACGATACGACAGTCACAGTCGGTTGTCAGGTGTGGTGGCGACGATACGACAGCCACGGTCGGGTGTCAGGTGTGGCGACGATACGACAGTCACAGTCGGTTGTCAGGTGTGGTGGCGACGATACGACAGTCACAGTCGGTTGTCAGGTGTGGTGGCGACGATACGACAGCCACGGTCGGGTGTCAGGTGTGGCGACGATACGACAGTCACGGTCGGGTGTCAGGTGTGGTGGCGACGATACGACAGTCATGGTCGGGTGTCAGGTGTGGTAGCGACGATACGACAGTCACAGTCGGTTGTCAGGTGTGGTGGCGACGATACGACAGTCACGGTCGGGTGTCAGGTGTGGTGGCGACGATACGACAGTCACGGTCGGTTGTCAGGTGTGGTGGCGACGATACGACAGCCACGGTCGGGTGTCAGGTGTGGCGACGATACGACAGTCACAGTCGGTTGTCAGGTGTGGTGGCGACGATACGACAGTCACGGTCGGTTGTCAGGTGTGGTGGCGACGATACGACAGCCACGGTCGGGTGTCAGGTGTGGCGACGATACGACAGTCACGGTCGGTTGTCAGGTGTGGTGGCGACGATACGACAGTCACGGTCGGGTGTCAGGTGTGGTGGCGACGATACGACAGTCACGGTCGGGTGTCAGGTGTGGTGGCGACGATACGACAGCCACGGTCGGGTGTCAGGTGTGTGGCGACGATACGACAGTCACGGTTGGGTGTCAGGTGTGGCGACGATACGACAGTCACGGTCGGGTGTCAGGTGTGGTGGCGACGATACGACAGTCATGGTCGGGTGTCAGGTGTGGTAGCGACGATACGACAGTCACGGTCGAGTGTCAGGTGTGGCGACGATACGACAGTTACGGTTGAGTGTCAGGTGTGGTGGCGACGATAAGACAGCCACGGTCGGGTGTCAGGTGTGGTGGCGACGATACGACAGCCACGGTCGGGTGTCAGGTGTGGTGGCGACGATACGACCGTCACGGTCGGGTGTCAGGTGTGGCGACGATACGACAGCCACGGTCGGGTGTCAGGTGTGGTGGCGACTATACGACAGCCACGGTCTGGTGTCAGGTGTGGTGGCGACGATACGACAGTCACGGTCGAGTCTCAGATGTGGCGACGATCCGACAGTCATGGTCGGGTGTCAGGTGTGGCGACGATACGACAGCCACGGTCTGGTGTCAGGTGTGGCGACGATACGACAGTCACTGTCGGGTGTCAGGTGTGGTGGCGACGATACGACAGCCACGGTCTGGTGTCAGGTGTGGCGACGATACGACAGTCACGGTCGGGTGTCAGGTGTGGTGACGACGATACGACAGCCACGGTCTGGTGTCAGGTGTGGCGACGATACGACAGCCACGGTCGGGTGTCAGGTGTGGCGACGATACGACAGTCACGGTCGGGTGTCAGGTTGTGGTGACGACGATACGACAGCCACGGTCTGGTGTCAGGTGTGGCGACGATACGACAGCCACGGTCTGGTGTCAGGTGTGGTGACGACGATACGACAGCCACGGTCTGGTGTCAGGTGTGACGACGATACGACAGCCACGGTCGGGTGTCAGGTGCGGTGGCGACGATACGACAGCCACGGTCGGGTGTCAGGTGTGGCGACGACGATACGACAGTCACGGTCGGGTGTCCGGTGTGGTGGCGACGATACGACAGCCACGGTCGGGTGTCAGGTGTGGCGACGACGATACGACAGTCACGGTCGGGTGTCCGGTGTGGTGGTGACGACCCGACAGTATGTCCATGCAGCGTGACCAATCAGCGACAATTACGGTTTCCGGATGAGTGCCATCTTTAAGAGGGTCAGCTGTAGCAGATGTAAGTCCTCATTATGTAAGGTCATGGGTTGGTTTTGACTCGGTGAGTTATCACTATTCGTGATATTCCATAGTCAATATTTTACATTCTATATTCTATATTCTTGCACATACGCTACACGCCTTGGTACAAGGTCTCTGAAACATCCGCTACACCTCTTGGCACGAGGTTTCTGATGCATCCACTACGCGCCTTTGTGCGAGATCTCTGATGCATCCGCCACATGCCTTGTTGCAAAGTCTCTGATGGACCAGTCACAGCCCAAATCAGGTCAAGGACCCTGACACCACCCAAGTCGATGTGGTCAAAGAACGTACCCAAACAAAGTCGGTCTGTTTTCCGAGCAGAACCAGGCAGGTCTCTGATAGGAAGGATCTCCAGAGGTGCCAGGTGCAGTGGCGGAAGGATCAGATTTGACGGGGGGACGGCAAGCTTTGGTGGGACGTTTTTCTAGCGAGCCTTTGATCTTGGTATGGATTTTGCTGCTGTGTAGGAGACAAATCACACTTTAATACACAGCCTCTCGAGCACACTTTCATACATATGAATATTGTATAGCAAATTGATCTATCACTGCCTATTTCCGACAGCAAGTCCGGTTAAAAACATCGAGCAGCCACATTGTTCCTGGTGTAGTGACTCACGCGGTTGACGGTTTAGATCAATCCACCTTGTTTGCATCCTAAACAAATAATGAATATCTTAGACGGAGATCGAACAGGATAGTCTTAGCCCAAAAATGTGTGCTGGGATTTGATTGACTCCCTGCCCTCTCTCTCTCTCTGATCCGCCACCCCTGACCAGATCGAGAAAGTTCCCAGCTCGGCTGCTGCCCTCCGCCATCCCTGGTGTTACTCTGTTGTGATCCGACCGTCCGTTGCAGTCACCGATCGGATGTCGACTCCCATCGATGGAGCGATACACTCTCAGCCAGCGCTGCAGTCCCCTGGCAACCAGACACCGGCGCTGCAGTCCTCTGACAACCAGACACCAGCGACTGCAGTCCCCTGACAACCAGACACCAGAGACTGCAGTCCCCTGACAACCAGACACCAGCGCTGCAGTCCCCTGACAACCAGACACCGGCGCTGCAGTCCCCTGACAACCAGACACCAGCGACTGCAGTCCCCTGACAACCAGACACCAGAGACTGCAGTCCCCTGACAACCAGACACCAGCGACTGCAACCCCTGACAACCAGACACCAGCGACTGCAGTCCCCTGACAACCAGACACCAGCGACTGCAGTCCCCTGGAAACTAGACACCAGCGCTGCAGTCCTCTGACAACCAGACACCAGCGACTGCAGTCCCTGGCAACCAGACACCGGCGCTGCAGTCCTTGACAACCATACATCAGCGACTGCAGTCCCCTGACAACCAGACACCAGCGACTGCAGTCCCCTGACAACCAGATACCGGCGCTGCAGTCCCCTGACAACCAGACACCAGCGCTGCAGTCCTCTGACAACCAGACACCAGCGACTGCAGTCCCCTGACAACCAGACACCAGCGACTGCAGTCCCCTGGAAACTAGACACCAGCGCTGCAGTCCTCTGACAACCAGACACCAGCGACTGCAGTCCCCTGGCAACTAGACACCAGCGCTGCAGTCCTCTGACAACCAGACACCAGCGACTGCAGTCCCCTGACAACCAGACACCAGCAACTGCAGTTCCCTGACAACCAGATACCGGCGCTGCAGTCCCCTGACAACCAGACACCAGCGCTGCAGTCCTCTGACAACCAGACACCAGCGACTGCAGTCCCCTGACAACCAGACACCAGCGACTGCAGTCCCCTGAAAACCAGACACCAGCGCTGCAGTCCTCTGACAACCAGACACCAGCGACTGCAGTCCCCTGGCAACTAGACACCAGCGCTGCAGTCCTCTGACAACCAGACACCAGCGACTGCAGCCCCCTGACAACCAGACACCAGCAACTGCAGTTCCCTGACAACCAGATACCGGCGCTGCAGTCCCCTGACAACCAGACACCAGCGCTGCAGTCCTCTGACAACCAGACACCAGCGACTGCAGTCCCCTGACAACCAGATACCGGCGCTACAGTCCCCTGACAACCAGACACCAGCGCTGCAGTCCTCTGACAACCAGACACCAGCGACTGCAGCCCCCTGACAACCAGACACCAGCGACTGCAGTCCCCTGACAACCAGACACCAGCGACTGCAGTCCCTGGCAACCAGACACCGGCGCTGCAGTCCTATGACAACCATACACCAGCGACTGCAGTCCCCTGACAACCAGACACCAGCGACTGCAGTCCCCTGACAACCAGACACCAGCGACTGCAGTCCCCTGGCAACCAGACACCGGCGCTGCAGTCCTATGACAACCATACACCAGCGACTGCAGTCCCTGACAACCAGACACCAGCAACTGCAGTTCCTAACAACCAGATACCGGGCTGCAGTCCCTGACAACCAGACACCAGCGCTGCAGTCCTCTGACAACCAGACACCAGCGACTGCAGTCCCCTGACAACCAGATACCGGCGCTGCAGTCCCCTGACAACCAGACACCAGCGCTGCAGTCCTCTGACAACCAGACACCAGCGACTGCAGCCCCTGACAACCAGACACCAGCGACTGCAGTCCTGACAACCAGACACCGGCGCTGCAGTACCCTGACGACCAGATACCAGCGCTGCAGTCCTCTGACAACCAGACACCAGCGACTGCAGTCCCCTGACAACCAGACACCAGCGACTGCAGTCCCCTGACAACCAGACACCGGCGCTGCAGTACCCTGACGACCAGATACCAGCGCTGCAGTCCTCTGACAACCAGATACCAGCGACTGCAGTCCCCTG
Source organism: Ashinkailepas kermadecensis (assembly GCA_034440615.1). Classification (NCBI taxonomy): domain Eukaryota; kingdom Metazoa; phylum Arthropoda; class Thecostraca; family Neolepadidae; genus Ashinkailepas; species Ashinkailepas kermadecensis. Next base: position 29,063 of record JAOTOM010002429.1, read on the forward strand.
ATAAGCATATACCAGCGACTGCAGTCCCCTGACAACCAGACACCAGCGACTGCAGTCCCCTAACAACCAGACACCAGCGACGGCTATACGTAGTGGGGGAAGCTGCAAACTTCAGCCGGCAACCACTTGTAGCAAGTATATAAATGGCGTCGAGATGTATGCACACCTACACCCCCCACACACCCACACACATGCACACATATATACACAAACATATATATATATATATATATATATATATATATATATATACATGCAAATATGCTGATGTGCACATCACCGGAGCACACCGCACCACACCTATCACCAGTCTCCGTGGTGAGGTCAATCTCCCTAGCCTACAACACCGCAGAACACTACAACTCGTTAGATACCACTTCAGGACAACAACACAACTAAATCACCCCTCCAATGTCGCATGGTCTAAACCCCCGGTTCGGCTCTCCAAAAACAAAAATATATACAGCATTGCTATTCACTTGAAGGAGGTTCTCAAATCCACCCTAAAATTTCCCGATGTAACCCCTGACCGAATTCCCCTCCCCCTTCTACCATTTTGGCACCTGAAACATCCCAAACTCGAGTATCTATTTCGGCACAACAAAGCCCTACTTACCTCCATCGACGTTCAAGTCAATTTTTTTTTAATATCAAGAGGCCCACCCACGACACACATTCTTTTATACTGACGGCTCCCGTACCAACAATGGTGTGGGCGTCACCTGGTGCGGTGGACCCGACACTGGCCAAACCAAATTAACACTACATCATTCGGTATACACAGCAGAATTAGTCGCCATACTCACGTGCCTCCAACACATCATCGCACGACACATCACTACCCCTACCACAATCTGCACTGACTCACGATCCTCCGTTGACGCCCTCGCGGCCATACACAACACCACACACCCCACACTACACGCCATTCGACACCTCTATCATGACAACCACACACACCTACAGCTAATTCTTCTCTGGATCCCTGGACATAGGGGTATCCCGGGTAACGAGCGCGCGGACGGCCTTGCAAGGGCGGCAATTGACCTCCCTCAGAATAATTGTGCCCCAGTACCACCCGGTGATCTCCTTACTGTAGCCAATATGTTACTCCACAAATATCTCCAGGCCTGCTGGTCACACGACACTACACACCTACACACTATCAAACCCACACTCTCCAACTGGCCCTCTTCCCACCAGCACTCCCGTTTGAATGAGGTGATACTCGCCAGACTTCGCCTCGGACACACCAGCTTAACACACAATTATATTTTTAATCGATCACGTTGGCTCCCGATTTGCACCACATGCCGAGTTCGCATCGCTGTCGCCCACTTTTTACTCACATGTCCAGCATATGCTCCTCATCGCCGCGCTATTCTCCATTATTTCAACTGCAACCATACGCAGATATCGCTCCGGGCATTCCTCGGGAATGACCACCCGGCACTCCTCGAGTTGCTCTTCCGCTTTTTACACAATACCAAGTTTTCCGAACTGATTTGATTTCTCTGTCACATCTTACCTGGCTCCACCTGATTTGACGTGAAGTTGATGGGTATGTGACACGCGTTGCTCCCTATGTTAGCTGTATGACTGCGTTACACACGTTTTCCTCTCCGCCGTCGAAAAACAAATACATATAGGATATTCTACACTAGGTAGGAAGAGACCGATCCAATTTGGCAAAAGCGGACGGCTCTCCTTATAAATTGCGCTTGGTATTTTACCTACGGGTTTTCCAAGCTGCTTGGTTTTTTCCCCTTCTCAGGTTTTTCCAAGCTTTAACTCAAACATACACCTACACATACAAGGTCGGGCCCGACGCCTACGACTCACCCTGGGCGCCGGGCCTCCGCTTCGCTTTTCAGGTCGCAGGTGGGCAGTGGAGCCTCTCCGCAGGTTACGATGCTGTTCACCCTCCAAGTGTCCTTCTGATTGTCGTGTATGTATGTATGTATGTCCGTGTATGAACCTGTATGCTATGTATGTATCGGCCCTTTATGCCATGTTCTTTGTTTGCCATCGTCTCATCTTTCCTCTCTTGCTTCTTTGATATAACCGGATGCCACATAAGCCAGATTAACGTAACCCTTTCTTTAACGTAACAAATATCTAGCGGATGGCACTTCGCCTCTGCTAAAGATTGAAAAAAAATGCTGATGTGCAATGCACAAGCACTAAGAAAAAAAAAACACCAAATTGGATGAATGTAGAACTGCACGCCACGCCTTGAAATGTGTGCTCATGTGTTTTGCCCTGCTATTGATAAAATGCTGCAAATTTGGTTAGAATGGAAGGTGCCACGCGTGACCTACTGAGCAGGTAACCAGAAATAATAATCAACAACTCAGAAGTTAGTTATTGCAACAGTCCTGTTGCAATTCATAACCCAGGAGTTGTGTATTGCAACAGGACTGTTTCACGCAGCATTGTCCACCCAGCGACACGCAGCTGACATGTGCGGTTTGTAGGCACTTCCTGCATGACAGTGATGATTGCAATCACAGTGGTCAGACCGAAAACCACGGACGGTATCTTCTTTGCATCAAGTGAGGGGAAATCCATCCTCGCTCCTGGCAGTTTTTCTCCCCAAATATCGAGATTTGCCTTCACCCCATTCATGTATTTGGAGACATTAATGGTGCACTTCCTCACCGGCTAGTGAATCACTTCCACGTGGTGATGACCTATATCCGACACTGTACCGCTGACACACTCCCAACAGCTTTGACGCTGCCTTTGCAGGGAATTGCTTCCTAGAATGGACTCAGCCGACGACGTACTGATAAACAATGTCTGGTGCGTGCTTATAGCTTCTATGGCGCAATAAAGACCATCTTGATGTGAGTCAGGATCCATTTTGGTTAGCCAGCATATGTAGATGCCTGGCATATCCAGCACATGCAGACGGTTGGCATATCTGGCATATGTAGACGCCTGTCATATTCGGCATAAGTAGACGCCTGACATATCCGACATATGCATACGACTGACATATCCGGCATATGTAGACGCCTGGAATATCCAGCATATGCATGCGCCTGAAATATCAGGCACATGTGGACGCCTGCCATATCCGACATTTGCAGACGCCTGACATATCTGGCATATGTGGACGCCTGACATATCAGGCATATGTACACTCCTGACATATCCGACATTTGTAGACGCCTGACATATCAGGCATATGTACACTCCTGACATATCTGGCATATGTGGACGCGTACTAAATTTGTTCGCGGACACTTTCCGCTTGAGAATAGAACGCTTCTGAAAGTTAGTAGCATGTTCAAGGAGTTAACATTGTTTGACGAATATTGGATGCTACGTACAACGAAATATAGTTGAAACATACTGAACCCTGGAGCAAGGAACACCTTACTTATAATTGGCAACTACATTGTATGATCCATGGCTATTCTGGGTAGGAATTTTGAAGGCCATCCTGAACATTCTATCTGCTGTCATGGAGTCAGACACCTGGATGCGTCCAGTTCATCTCGTAGGATGGGAAAGTATTTGGTAAAAGGGAGTCACAAGGTATAATTATGATCAGCAATATTGAACATCAGTAACATCACATTTGCTGAGAAATACAGAATGGTATCAAACCGATATTAATATATCTTGCATTTTATGCATGCAATTTTACCCCTCAAAATTCCTAATGCTTTTTATGTGTATCTCCGCTTATGAAAAAATGTCATATGTACATATATTTTTATGTTGATAGCACTACCCGGCACTCTGGTCATGCGCTCCATGATAAATAATACCTTAAACTTCTGGCATGTCCATTTTTATTTTCAACGCATTCATTGTGTTTCTCATTTTACTTCTTCTTATTCCATTTCATCCATGCGTATTAGGAGCAAAATACACATCAAAAGCGAATTGTATTGCTCGTATATAAATTAACGATGACAATCGAGTGAAAACAAAATATATTCCAAGCTCTCCACTTGAGGTTGCCTGAAACCACTATTATTTATGTTAAAAGTGAATAACAAAATGGTTATGTATACCGGAGATTGTCTCTCAAGTTTTCACCTCAGGCAAACCAACCACATATGTTCCATTTATAAGCGATCAGTAGATACCACCCCTCCCTTAAACATATTGCCCCTAAGATCGTCGTTCTACTAAATTACACACCCTCCTTACAAGTCCAAACGACAGAATGAATCTTTTGTTTTATTTGGAAAGGCAGCATGCGATTAGGAGAGAAGCGTCATGCGAAAAAAGGTGAAACACCCATTGCTTGGTTCCCAAACCTGCCACTGTCATTTTTGTAAAATTACATTTTTCGAGCCGAAGATTAAAGGATCTGGCCACCGCAGTTAGATTGCGTTCCTTTGCAGGGTCATCTCGTACATTGCGTGTTAAATGTGTCACGAGGGGAAGGTGTGACGAGCTACTTTTCATTTCAAGTCGTTTGACGCCACGTTTTATTTGAATAACTTTTGACCTATACACTTTTTGCATCAACCATATTTTGACACTGGACATTCAAGCATGGCTGGAACTTTCGTCCTTTTTAGTGTTTTGCTGTAGAACAAAAAAAAAGAAATGTGGTTGTTGTCGACTCGCCATGTTAAGCAACTTTCGGTCCTGTGTTGAGGTTACCGGCCCACGTCGGTAGGCTCCGTCCATTAACGAGCGAACGGTCGGCCTCGGACACTGAAGCACCAATGACCAGATTGGGTCATTGGCATTGCCGGCGAGCATTCAGCCGGCCGAGAAGCATGGGTGAGGCTCTGGGGTAACTGCTAGCCTCTGCCACGAAAGCGATCCGGTCGCGCTTTTCAACACGGGTTGTAGTTTATCACGAATCAAATATACTACAAGTGTACTATTTTGCTGTTACTATACTGTTATTATAAAAGGTACGATGCACGGAAAAGATGTAATATAATAAAGCTTTTTGAAATCATCAATACTACGCATAGGCCTACCTACCTTTGCGTCAGTATTATCCAAGTAGATAGGGCACAAACGCAAGCCACCTACGAAGAGGCCAGCTCAATTCCCAGCGGGGCTGCCAAACGGGCCGGTGCTGACCTCCGGCCAAAAGAGGGGCAGGGGAGCGAAGCGGCAAGCTGACATGAACTTGCAAAACAGAAGACTGGCATGGTTGCTGAGGGCGGACATTGAGGGGGAACACTTGTGGAGCAGAAGACTGGCATGCGGTTACTGGGGGTGGATATTGAGCAAGCACACCAGTCAAGTCCTGGTCATGGACAACGAAGAACTGGCCATTCCCTCACCGACAGTGTTGGGCGAGATCCCCCTGGTGGTATCAAGTGGATGAAGCCTGGAGCCACTCACAAGTCCAACGTCCAAACCCACATGTCTAACGGGATCTACGGCAACAAGATGCTCGCTTTCCACATCGCCTTGAGCTACGACAGGGCCACCGTCCCCACCCTGCGTATGCTTGTGCAGTTCAACTGCCTGCTCTACGTCCCGCACTTCCTGCAGGTGGGATAGGAGCAGATGCTGCAGTGAACGATCTGCACTTCATCAAGCAGCTGTTGCGGTACAGGGCAGTGGAACGCGACATGGCCGAGGCAGCGCTGACGGTTATCCGGAGACACGGCCGCTACCTGACTCAGAAGGTGGTGGTCTTCTCCCTCTTCAGCGACAAGCTGAACGCAGACCAGATGTCCCGACTGGTAGCTCGACTCCTCACCTTCCCTATCCCGGAGGTCTTCCAGCTTGGAGTCCCAGACTTCCCCGACGTGGAGGAGGACACTCAACTGATGGCCCTGCACGAACCCAACAACTGGGCCCTGTTCAGCACCTTCAACGTCGGGTTCAACTGGCTGCAGAAGCCCCGAGACGTGGTCAGAGGACCCGGAGTACCAGGAGGTCGCCACGTTTGTGAATATTGTGAAGGTCATCAACGACGTGGCAGAGCGGAACGTCAAACTCATCACTGATTAGGTGGATATTCTGACCAAGGACGAGAAGATGAGTTACTGCTGCAGGAGAACCCAGAAGTTCACCGACTTCAGGAAAAGGACTAAATTAACACCCCCAGGTTCTAAACCCCAGGTTCCGTGAGTAATGCACATTTGCATAGCATGGCCACTTCCTATCCTATAGATTGTCACGTGATGGCATGTGATAGCATGTGATGTGATGTTGACTTTTCCCATACCACGGAGTGGCAATATACTTTGTACTACATTTATTGATGTTTTTCTTTGCAAAAACGGTTAACTAGAACAGCCCATTGCAAATGAAACAGCTCGCTATAAACATTAACAAATACGTAATAGAATACCCGATTTGGATAAGTTTTGCTTAATTGCAATGAATTTGCGGCAAGCTGAAAGTTGTTTCTTCAAAATATCGATTGTCGCACCATTTCGGAATTCTCTCAGGAAGAGAAATGGAGAAAACATGGTTCCCGCTGAATCGGAGAAACTTTTTGCTTTTCGAACCACCCTAACCGACCCCGGCAGTCGACGCGCCCCGAAGCTCAAATTCACCATCACACGACCCTGGAGTGCACGTGCTGTCACACGGACATGCCTCTGGAGCAAACGTGCTCCAGTGACATTTCCTGATCATCATCATCATCATCGGTCATGACAACGACATCACACTATAAAGAACACTACCAGGGAGAACAATGTCATGCAACCGGACAGAGCACCACCACACAAAAGGGCAGTGCGAGACTAGAAATTACCACTGGGCAGAAGGCGATAACAAGCCGAGCGGCGTACCACCCAACGGCATTGAGCAGAACAGAACAAGACAGGGCAGGACATTGTCGGTGATGCACGACACTGGTGCCTAGCGGCTCGATCCATCACCCGAATGGTCACCCGTCAGACTTAACCGAACGTGAAAGGCGACTAACACACCGCGCCGTCTGACTCCATTGGTGGCAGCCGGTACGCGGCGTGGCCGTGGTGCGGGCACAGACGGCGCGCGACCGGCGCCCTCAATGGAAGCCCCGCGTATCCGGACAGCCCGTGATCGGGGCTATTATCGCGAATTTCCCCGGCGCCTTCGTAATGCGACTTGCATTGTGCGAACTCGTGAGCCATGACAGGGGTTTCACGCCGGCGGCAGTTGGCTGATGGAGCCTGTGATGGCCGGCTCACCTTTCTCTGTTGTCCGGCTCACCTGTCTGTCGTGGTCCGTGTGTCTGCCTGTGGTCTCTGGTTCATATATTTGTGGTGCCCGGGTCATCCGTCTGTGGTGACCGGTTCATCTGTTTGGGACGTCCGCTTTATCAATCTGTAGTGCCCGATACATAAATCTGTGGTTTCCGGTTCATCTGTTTGTGGTGTCCGGATCTATGGTACTCGACTCGTATGGAGTGTCAAGTTCATCTGTCTGTGAGTGCCGGTTCATCTGGCTGTATAGCTCGCGATTCGTCTGTCTGCAGTGCCAGGTTCATATGCCTGTGCTATCCGATTCACTCGTCTGTGGTGTCCGGTTCACACAATCTATCTGTGATATCCGATTCACCAGTCTGCACATCCACACAGGGGCATTCTTGGTACTCACGACGTCATAGGATATTCGATGCACATAAACAACAACTTAACAACAAAACAACAACAACAACAACTTAAAGTGCATGATAACAGACTGAGATATATATAATTCTAGCGAAGATTCCGGTAATCAAGAACTCTAAGTACGAGTCTAAGCATCACGAAGACGTCTCGCTCAATTAGCTGGGCAACAGGTAACGTAATACATACATACACACACACACATATATATGTATATATATATATATATATATATATATATATATATATATATATATATATATATATATATCCGGTGGTTAAAATTACAACGATAAAGATGATGGCAACATTAATGATAGACATTACAATGGGTAAGAAACAATAGCAGTGATAAATACTTCAGGCACCATTAGTGGCGCTGGAGGGACCGAATAAGATACGGTGTTCCGCGCTGCAGGTACAGGGTAGTACATGATACGGTTGTTGGCGGAGCGCGGTGGAGGAATGGCTGCGGTCGCCGTAGGTGGCGCGACGCAGCGTCACCTATAGCCGACTTGGTGAACCAACGCAAGGTCACATGTACTGATTCCAGGCTACTTAACAGTCATCTGCTGAGCACATACTGACTAACCAAATGTACTAAGTAGCAAAAAAGCCTTTTCATATCGACTTCGATTGATACAACGTTATAGTATATAGACATATATTAGTATATGCATGACCATTCAAATTCCCACACATTTGCACGATAGTGGAGGAGAAATGTTTCTCAGAAGAGAAATTACAGCATACACGTCCATTCCAAGCAGGCGCCAACACAAGCACTCACGATGAAATTAACTCCAACGGAATCCTTATTTGTTGGTAATTTCACGGCGTTGGTTCACCGGTCGGATGAAATTTCCAGTCGTCTGATAACAATTCCAAGTAAGATGTTCTGGAGGGAGTATTTTCCGCAATGCAACAGTCAGCCGAAATGGAGCCTCAAATCGGCAATAATTGTGTCTTGTTCGTCACCTTTATAGTCACGCTGGATGCCTACACACGCATTGGCAAGAATCTCCCATCCACTCCTTTTTTTATGAACAGCTTTATGTTCATTTCCTAAAAGATTGATAGCACTCCTCGTGGAAGTTACTGCCAAGAGAAGTCGCTTGGCACTAACTTTTCGCACTGCTACCCCAGATTCGGATTGGTTGTGGTTGCCTGGGTGTGGGTGTCTGCCTATTACAAGCCCTGGTCTGATTCGATAAAGATATCGATCAAAACGCCCGATGAACATCGCTGCCAAGTGGTAACAGCAACGTATCTGTCATGAGCTTATCACGCGTGGGTCACGCGCCGGTCACACGTCGGTCACACGTCAGTCACACGTCGGTCACATGTCGGTCACACGTCGGTCACACGTCGGTCACACGTCGGTCACATGTCGGTCAAAAGTCGGTCACACGTCGGTCACACGTCGGTCACTCGTTGGCCACATGTCGGTCACATATCGGCCACACATCGGCTATACGTCGGTCACATGTCGGTCACAAGTCGGCCAAACGTCGGTCAAACGTCGGTCACATGTCGGTCACATGTCGGTCACATGTCGGTCACATCTCGGTCGCATTTCGGTCACATCCCTGTCACTTGTCGGTCACATTTCTGTCACATGTCGGTCACAGTTATGTCACATGTCGGTCACATCTCTGTCACTTGTCGGTCACATTTCTGTCACATGTCGGTCACATTTATGTCACATGTCGGTCACATTTCTGTCACTTGTCGGTCACATTTCTGTCACTTGTCGGTCACGCGAGGACTGCTGGTGGCCGCGTATCAGTCATACAGTCCCACACAGTCCCGACATTAACGCGTGACAAAACGGTCCGAGAACGGCATTTATCAGTTGGAGGAGTAGAACAATTAGCAGCGCATGGTAGTGGTATTCTACCACATGAGAGTGATATTCTACCACATCACAGTAATATTCCATCACATGACAATGGTATTCTACCACATGACGATGATATTCTACCACACGATAGTGGCATTCTATCACATTCGCGACTCAAAATGTCACAGTTCAGCTTATAAACCGGATTGCAATGCAATACTACGTGCAATACTACAGCTTAGATTCAGCTAAACTGTCATCGGCAGATCGGCTGAATGGTACCCGACACCAGCAACAACCGGGCTGCAGTCTTGTACCACCACCCTTCGATTGTTATCAGCAACAACACACAAAACGGTTGAATTGTAAGCAGCTAGCCTCCATGGTTGGATTATAATTGGTCAACCTTCACGGAGGGATCGTGAGCGGCAAAGATGAGCGGTTTGATCATAGTCCGAACACCCACCATTCTCGATTTCGGTGGAATCGATTACCATCGATGGCCCGGTTGTAATAGACAGCCAGCCACCGTCGAATTGTGACCAGGTGCCATTGTGGCCAGGTGCCATTGTGGCCAGGTGCCATTGTGACCAGGTGCCATTGTGACCAGGTGCCATTGTGACCAGGTGCCATTGTGACCAGGTGCCATTGTGACCAGGTGCCATTGTGACCAGGTGCCATTGTGACCAGGTGCCATTCACGGTTGTCGTGTAATCGATCAACATCAACGATCGGCGCGCAACCAGCAACCATCCGCGGTTTGGTCGCAATCAGCCGTTGTTCACAGTTGGAAAACATGTGAGTGTGGCCGGCGGTGATGGCTTCTGAGCCGCCCGTGAGGGGCTGAGGGCGGGGTACCCGTGTATGTGAGTGTGTCCGCCCGTGAGGAGCTGAGTGGCGGGGTACCCGTGTATGTGAGTGTGGCTGGTGATGGCTTCTGAACCGCCAGTGAGAGGCTGAGTGGCGGTGTACCTACCCGTGTATGTGAGTGTGGCCGCCAGTGAGGGGCGGAGTGGCGGTGTACCTACCCGTGTATGTGAGTGTGGCCGCCAGTGAGGGGCGGAGTGGCGGTGTACCTACCCGTGTATGTGAGTGTGGCTACCAGTGATGGCTTCTGAGCCGCCAGTGAGGGGCTGAGAGGGGGTACCCCACAGATGAGCCGCCAGTGAGGGGCTGAGAGGGGTACCCCACAGATGAGCCGCCAGTGAGGGGCTGAGAGGGGGTACCCCGCTGATGAGCCGCCAGTGAAGGGCTGAGAGGGGGTACCCCACAGATGAGCCGCCAGTGAGGGGCTGAGAGGGGGCACCCCACAGATGAGCCGCCAGTGAGGGGCGGAGTGGCGGTGTACCTACCCGTGTATGTGAGTGTGGCCGCCAGTGAGGGGCGGAGTGGCGGTGTACCTACCCGTGTATGTGAGTGTGGCTACCAGTGATGGCTTCTGAGCCGCCAGTGAGGGGCTGAGAGGGGTACCCCACAGATGAGCCGCCAGTGAGGGGCTGAGAGGGTACCCACAGATGAGCCGCCAGTGAGGGGCTGAGAGGGGGTACCCCGCTGATGAGCCGCCAGTGAAGGGCTGAGAGGGGGTACCCCACAGATGAGCCGCCAGTGAGGGGCTGAGAGGGGGCACCCCACAGATGAGCCGCCAGTGAGGGGCTGAGAGGGGGTACCCCACAGATGAGCCGCACAATTCCCGCTCGATGGCGGGGATCGGTCGGCACAGAACGATCCGGTGTCTCAAGCCATCTGACGACTGGTGAATGTGACTGGTGATCGGGGCGAAGGTGATGCGCACCAATTGTCACGTCTGCGTCCCGCCGCGGTGGTGCGAGGGTGGCATAACTGACGGCTCATCTGCGAACCGAGGCACCGGTGCATCGAGTCGTCATCACTTGTGTCATTTCGGAGAATCAGTAGCGAAGCTGTCGGTCGAGGGCATTGCTTCCGGCTTCGATTTGACTGGAAGAGGTGTCGGCAAGTCGAACCTGATATATGATACGCTGAGGAAGTCATGCTAGTTGTACAAATGAGCTACCTAACAGGCAGAGTCCAGCACACAGAGGCAGGTCACGCTGAATATGTCGATGCGTATGGGTTGCGCAGAATACTCATTGCATTGCAATATGTTGGTTTCGCTACACGCACATCAGATAGCAAACGATGCCACAGAATACCAGCCGCGTTTGGTCCATGCTGGCTCTAAGCAGCTGCAATCCACACGCAAGTTGAGCGCCTCGACTGACTGACTCACCATTTGAGCAGTCGGTGCCTTTTTATGTCTCTCTGTCTGTCTGTGTGTGTGTGTGTGTGTGTGTGTGTGTGTGTGTGTGTGTGTGTGTGTGTGTGTGTGTGAGCTTTGTGACGTTGACACGCCCGTCCGTGACTGCCGGCGGCTGTTTGGAGCTCAGTCGTGTTTGCAGAAATTGGAGCGGCAGCACAGGCCGTGACGGGCACACGATGGTAGCCACCTCCGATTCCCCATACGCCTGAATCGCCTCTTTTACTGGCCTTTTTATGAACGTTGTTATTTTCTAGTGGTGCAATGCGATGGCGAGAGGCGTCGTCGGTGCCAGGCATCACATCGTGTTCCGCGACCATCGCTCCCTGCATTTGTTTCTGCCGTACCGGTTTCGCCGGGTCGCTTTGTGCTCTTTCCGTCGCAGTGTTTTAGTGTTGCGTTAGTCCGATATTTTTCGGCTTGATGGGCACCTCCAGACACGTCTGATGCAACAACAAAAGAACGTGAATCGCATAGTTGATGAGCCACTTCTTACAATGTTGAATGAAAAATCGTTCGAGGGTACCTCACCTTCCAGATAGAATTTCTCATAAATTGTATATGAATGTGCTAAAGTGGTAATAATGTGGACTGCGAGGAGTGGGATGCTCTCATCATTGTTAAAATCGAGACTGGTTCAAATTGTTCCAGTGTCATTGCCGACACGAGACCGAACAAGAATATCGACAACAGGATTTCGCAAGGCTTACTTTGCTAAGCCAGCACCGGCCCAGGCGTGATGGGCTTTCCACGGCGCGACTCGGACGAGGAAGTGATCTGGTAGCTGTCTGACCAGGTGGGAAACGGTCGACCACCCGACCTACCCGACAGCGTAACTCGAGGCGCGACGGCAGCCGCAATCGAGCGGCCTGAGCTGGAATCCGACCCGTTGAAGCGGCGGTTTTTCTTGTGAACGCCGCGGCTGAGGAGTGCTACGACTGATACGAATCAAGTGCCGGCCAACATTTCCCGACCACACACAGCTTCCATGAGCCATTCGGAGGCGCTCCACAACTTAATGCCGCAGAAACATGACAACGCCTGGGAAAATGATGCCGCCTTGCGGTTTATTTGGTTCGTCTCCGCAATTATCAGCAATTAAAAAGTCGACATGCATAATTATGGCGAACGTGCAGAGTTTTCTTTTCTGGTGGTGTTGCAAAACATTGCATGGTTAAGTAGGGCAGAATGACCGAGCGACAGTCATCACACATGCATTGCTGTTTGGGACAAACAAAACCGGGAACTGGTTCTTCTAGACTTGGCATGCACACGTTTACCTGGGCGCCAGAGAAGCCAATGCCATTTCGTAACCATGCGAGGGAAGAGCACAAATGACATACCTGCAACGCTCAACAGTATGACCAGCATTGCACACCGCGCCGCCATGATTGTGTTAATATAGCTGTCATAAGACTTCCGTTGAAAACGCTTCCTTTTGATTTATAATCCTGCAACCCAGCATCTGGCACACATTGGCTGGCATGCTATGGGCGTCACTGACAGCTCACATCGGATGACGTCACACAAGGTGTAGGAAGGTGATCTAAGGTGGACCTACATCATGCAATAGTTTGTATTTTGCAGAGCGTGAATGTGCACAATTCGTACATTTCTCAGCGCTAAGCTACAGATACTTTGAGAAACGTCGGCATCGGTGTTCGTGCCTTTCGTGTTGTCGGGTCCATTCGTACAGCGTATAATTTAGTGTCAGTCTAAACCACTGGAAAGGCATTAACCATCAAGTTATTTATGTAGGCTTGCAGCACTGTAAACTGTAAACTGGGTGGTTTTGTGTTCCTTTTATCTTTGAAACCAAAGACCAAGTCGTTGATTTTCGTTGGTAATAAATCACGTTCTTTATTTTTTAAGTGCACAAACGATTTGCATGGATCAGGCTAGACGAGTCTGAATAGTAAATTATAGCATACATTTCGAACGAAGTAGATCAAAATCGTGGCAAACTTTATCAGCATGACACGATAAATTGCCACCGATTGAAACTTTCAAGATGTGTCCATGTTACTGCAAAGAAGCTCATGATCTTGGTTCATCGTCCCGGCGTCTCGGAGTGTTGAGCGATTTGCATTTATATTTGTGCTTTGGTATTTTGGAAGATCTATTCACAGGGAGCTGGAATGCGTTTAACATTTAGTAGCTGGTCGTGCTTTATTATGGGCCATACCCTGCTGATGTAACGATACCGAACGATATGGCATGTCTGACCCAAAGCAGGCAAGGCAATGCAAGTGCTGCTCCAGCCATTTCAGTTACGATGTTCGAGTGTGGAAAATTGCACCATCCTGCTGGAACCAGGCCGAATGAATATCGTCCTGACGGTCGGTCGTCATCCCCCCCCGAGAAGCGATCTAGCGTTCTGATATACCGCTTCTTAGTGCTGGTGGCAGACGAACAGGCAGATGTTGAAACGAAAATGGCCCAATGATGCCCTTTGCACTTATCACATACCAGGCAGTAACCTTTTGGCTATTGAGAGGATTTTCCTAAACAATGTCTGTCCGCTCATTGGTTCAAATTCGGCAGTTGTGTGTGTTAAGACCGCCGTCGAAGTGGAAATGTGCCTCGTCGCTGAGCCAAGTCCTTCTGAGAAGCCCATGTTCAGATGTGCACTTTTCGGAAAACCACGTCACAACGATGATCCACCGCTCCCTGTCGGCTGCAGTAAGATGGTGGTGGACGGTCAACATATAGGGCATCAGTCCCAGGTCTTCTTTGGGGGCACGGCGGACCGACCCGTAGCTGCCGTCATGTTCTTGGACCAACTTACAACGATCACCTGCTGGTGATTGTATGCAAAAAGATAAATGCGGAACCGATTTCAGAGTTTTTCGATTCGGTGCGAATCGTGGACTAAAGGAACTGCGAAACTGCCGCTGGGTTGTAACCGGTCTCGTCGTCCAATAAAAGTGAATTATTTTAGCTTTCTGGTCCTTGCTCAGCTGCGACATGATTGAAAGTAACAAAAGTTAATTTGGAATAATTTCCACACCACCTGTTTTCGATCAATGCAAAAATCGGCAAATTTCCAATCGAAATGAGTCTGGCTATCTAGTCAGATGTATTCGCATCGGCTGGTGCCAGACAAACTCACTATATATTAACTGCCCGTCGATCTCATTAGCAAATTTTATATGTCATTACGGAGTGATCAGGTTACGTTTAAGGTTTATTTCTGGTCCCTTGGCACGACTTTTGACATAGTTTAAGGCCCACCTCTAAACCTTTGACACGCCTTTTGACACAGTTTAAGGTCCATCTCTGCACCCTTGGCACGCCTTTGGACACATTTGTTTGCAAGCACGTGTTTCGAAGCACCAGCATGAAATGAACTGGGAAATTCCAGAGAGACCATGAAAGACATGGAACTAACATAGCACAATTTACAAATGTGTCATGCTTATCGCCAGAATGTTCCAAGAACACTCCAAACAAATCGTGCCAATATTTCAAAGTGAGCCCTGTTGTCATTGTAATATCGGGGGCATGAATGTTCGTTCCATTATTTCAGAGTGAGTTGTGCAGTCATTGCACTATTAGACATCGACGGCACGTGTATTCCATCACTCAGGCAGTATGGAGCAATCGAGGTTCACTTCATCGTCAGGGGTGTAAATGCTGTTCTAGGTCATGCCGTCCGGCAAGCTTCGATAAGTGAAGCAGGACGGCCTGAATCTGAAGTCCGTTCATGATTGATGTCGGCCATTGCATCGAATCGAGTGCTGGTCTCTGAATTCGGCTGAGTATTGTCGATCATGGCATGTGGCTCGCTGCCTGACAAACACTCGGAATAATGTCGGACGGTGTCGGATCGAGTCTGGCCGGTGAAAAAGCGACGTCGACAGGCGGCGACGGCTCTCTCGGCGCTTTGTTCACCCCTTCTCTAAAGAATAATTCGGTGATGGTAATTTTTCTACGAAATCGTTTCGGAGTGTATGCAAATCCAATAATTGATATGCAGGGGAAAATAGCGTATCAGTCTCAGGTGAAGAGACGGAAATAATGAATCCTATTTGTGAGATGGGTATGCATGCGACAGGGTAGCGATAGGAGGCCCGAATGGTCGTCGTGAACCTGTCTCCCGCATCAGCTGATACTGTAAAGCACCGATCCACTGCGAACAAACGACGAGCAAGCACACCATCAGACAGCCAAAAGGAAATACAGACACAAGAGCATCAGCAGATAAGGAGATTTGACCGTCTCGGAGCGCCAAACCCCTTGGGCTTTGAAAACCGGCTTCACGGGTTTCAGGCGAAATATGATTGGAATTTCAAAAGACTCGCTCCCCGAATCGGCAACGAAAGACTAAAACGTGATTAGTTAATTGAACTTCGCTGCTGATTTTCAAAAGGAGTTATGCCTGGAATACAGACAAATGATTTACGTTCCATGCTGTGAAAAACGCACGTCTGACGTGTTCTGCTAGTATCGATTTCAGTTCCAAGTCGGGTATCGAGTCGAGTATTATATTAAAACCGAGTACCAAGCTGAGTATCGAATCGGGTAAAAGCTGAAAACCGAGCACCGAGACGAGCATCGCGTTGAACATTGAAGCCCAGCCAGAACCGATTCCAAAGAACTTTCAGCGATTCTGGAAGGGTCTCTGAAAATTGATTAGATGAGGGATCGCTTCCAGAAATCATCCAGAAAACGGTCAACATGCGGACCCAATCTGACCAGGGTGGGTACGTTGAAATGCATCATGTTGGATGCCAATCTGCTCGCATCAAACTAGGGGATGCCGCTTGTGCCGTGCTGTGATGGAATATGTGTACTAGGCATTTATTGACTACTGTTGGCGATTTCATTACACAGCTTCAACGCTTTCGAAAAAAAAGTTGACCCATGACTTTACCTGGAAAGTCAACTCTTCACCAAACTGAAACATTTTAACACCAATCGTGACAAACAGTCAGATGTACCACGCTTGTCTTCATGTCTAGCATGTCCGGTTTATAATGGTAATCCCCCTCATGTTCCTTCGTATATTGCATGCACTACGTTAACGTTCACGTCTAGCAACCACTAAGTACTAAGTTCCATACGTGGTATTCATATACCTGCCCTATGCCTACTGCCGCCGTATGCACCGTACTGACGACTGCTCGCTTTAGGGACGGTATCTGGCAACAAACTCGACTCGGTACTCGTAATGCCTGACGAAACCCGAGTCGGATATCGAGTAGCACCCCGTAAGTAGAGTACCGAGTCGGTTACCCAGTAACACATCGCAAGCCGAGCACCGAGTCAAGTACCGGATATCCGCCAGACCCCTGCCGGATACCCGCAGACCCCTGCCGATGTCCAATGCAGAGCGAGTATTTTGGGACTTTGGGATGCACAGCTCACGCTACACACAGTGTACAGCATCAGTGTTAGGGAATAGCATGGCGCACAGTTCACGCTACACACAGTGTACAGCATCAGCGTTAGGGAATAGCATGGCGCACAGTTCACGCTACACACAGCGTGCGGCATCAAGTGGGTGTTGTAAATAATAACGCGATGAAACATTACACGATGGTTGAGCAACCCGACCACGTTTTCACGAATATAAGTCTCATATGATGTTCTTTGTGTGAGGTGGTGTGGCTGATCAGCCAAGCAGACTCAAAAGTCACAACATGGGATGGAATTTTATACCTTGTGATGAGAACATTTAAGACCAGTATCTGCCACTAATACGGAATGCCTAATTTGATGGTGAATAAAGAAACCGTGCCTCCGAAACCAATAATGCAGCTCATGTTTTTACATCGTTCCATAGCACGCACACCCCAAGCAGATATTTAAAAACGATGATATGCCACTTGGTAGATGATTCTCCATAATCCATACTCTGAACGTCCAGATCAGTTTTTAAAACTTACTCAGGGAACAAATGTCCTCATTGTCGTCGTCTGATCCCAAACCAGCATGAATTTGGACCCACGGCACCGGTGTCGCTGTCTGCCAAAGTCACTGGTCACCGACGTCACTGTCTGCCAAAGTCACCGGTCACCGACGTCACTGTCTGCCAAAGTCACCGGTCACCAAAGTTACTGCCTGCTAAAGTTACCGGTCACCGGCGTCACTGTCCGCCAAAGTTACCGGTTTCCGACGTCACTGTCTGTCAAAGTTACCGGTCACAGACGTCACTGTCTGTCAAAGTTACCGGTCACCGACGTCACTGTCTGCCAAAGTTATCGGTCACCGACGTCACTGTCTGCCAAAGTTACCGGTCACCAACGTCACTGCCTGTCAAAGCCTCATAAGTGTCATGCGATCTAAAAGTCTTTCCATGCTTCACATATTGCATGCCAATCACATCACGACCCATTTACAATATATTATGTTGCTGTGGTCGCATTCTCACGTGTTTGACACCATGGCCTTGCCACAAGTAGGGACTGGAGCTGGTGTAGGCTGTACCAGGCCCAGGAGTGCAGAGACAGGAGGCGGGAGTCATGACCTTGACCCGTTGACAATTCCTCAACGGACGATCGATAAACCGATCCTCCACCAGCAGCATACACCCTTCCGCTCTCCTCTCTGTGCCGAAGGCTGAAGGGGAGACCTCAGAGCAGAGCAGCTGTGTAGTTTGTGAGGGACAAGAACAGTTGTGTAGTTTGTGAGGGGCAGGAGCAGTTGTGTAGCTTGTGAAGCGGTGGAGCAGCTGTGTAGTTTGTGAGGCACAGGAGCAGCTGTGTAGTTTGTGAGGCACAGGAACAGATGTGTAGTTTGTGAGGGACAGGAGCAGATGTGTAGTGTGTGAGGACAGGAGCAGTTGTGTGCTTGTGAGGGCCAGGAGCAGCTGTGTAGTTTGTGAGGCACAGGAGCAGTTGTGTAGTTTGTGAGGGGCAGGAGCAGATGTGTAGTGTGTGAGGACAGGAGCAGTTGTGTGCTTGTGAGGGTCAGGAGCAGTTGTGTAGTTTGTGAGGCGCAGGAGCAGGTGCAGGACCAGTTTAGTTTGTGAGGAGCAGGACTGTGGAGGTGCAGGATCATTTACTGAAAATGGGAACACGGTGGGCATTAATCGTCGACATAAATGTAAGGTAGGAATGTAGAAACTATCCCAGGGTAGATGGAACAGTGGAAATTAACATGTTGAGTTTATCGTTCAATTTATTTTCCAAGATACATTTTGCACCTCTCCTGGCCGAAAGCACAGGATGATTTTGTATTAGGCTTGTCACCAAATTATTGCTTGACGGAGTACTCTTAGTGATGTGTGTCCATCCTACACACACCAAGGAAACTACCAAGGAAATGCACGTGTCCAAACCTGCGGTTCCGATATTGCCTCCCCACAAGGGGG
The DNA here is from genome assembly GCA_034440615.1 of Ashinkailepas kermadecensis. NCBI lineage: Eukaryota > Metazoa > Arthropoda > Thecostraca > Neolepadidae > Ashinkailepas > Ashinkailepas kermadecensis. The sequence goes on from JAOTOM010002429.1 coordinate 48,046, forward strand.
GTCAATCCATTTGAACACTCGACCACAGGCGACACATAACATAACGCAACGCTCAACGATTTAGCATCATGCCATAGCACTAAAGGCCTTCAAGGTGATGGAAGCATTCTCCTTATTGCGGTGAACGAAAGGCATGCATCAAATAGTGGTCCCCGTGTCAACTTTGCTAGGTTGACAACATGGCTTCCTGGAGCTAGAGCTAGATGCAATATTTAGGTATGCAAATAGCTAAATAAGCTCGAGCGTAGTTTTGAAATTTAGGCTGAAGTCGGTGTTTCCTTCCAAAATCTACCATTGGTTTTAAACAGCACTGATGTGTTTATAGTTCGTTGCATATAAATCAATGAAATATATTGGAATGTAAAATTTGAACCACCATACTTCACATTCGAGCACCCCCGATGATATTCCTGCGCAATCCGACTTGGATGTAATATTGCCTTAGATTGCCTTAACCTATATTAGTTTATTTACCTAAGGTAATCCACGAAGTGGTTCCTATTACCCTCGTCATTTCACAGAATCTGGCTTTGAGCAGTGCTAAGCAGGCGCACAAGAATGCTACAGAGGATGCATACCGGATATGGTGAAACACACAAGTCATGATACGAAGGTAGGGCACACCAGCAAAGAAGGAAAATCGCCGAGTCGCGCGCCAAATGGTATGAAGAGTCCAAGTTTTGTGCGAGCGACAGCCACAGGGCGTTTGATAGTGAACGACCCGACAGCGCCTCTGCAACGCTGAGGCTATCAGAATTATAGAATGTTTGCATTTTGCATCTTTCTGAATCCTGAACAACGTTGGAAATACGTGGCATATCAGATGTCAGCTCTAGAGGAGACGAGTGGACACATGGACACGTGCCCTGCTTGCACGTTGTAGCCTGGCCACTCCAATGACCTTGACTGGTTGCCATGACTCCTTGGTTGCGTGGATCAGCTGGTTAGCTTGTTTGTTGTGATCTTCTGTCCCGGTAATTGAATGACATGACATTTCGACTTCTTTTCGCAGATAACGGATTAATTAAACAAATAACTCTCGAAACGGCATTGAGAGCTTCGTTGTGCAATATTCGTCCGGCTCGCTATATCGTACAGCTGCCCGTCCGCCGAGGCTATATCATACAACTGCCTGTCCGCCGAGGCTATAACATACAACTGCCCGTCCGCCGAGGCTATAACATACAACTGCCCGTCCGCCGAGGCTATAACATACAGCTGCCCGTCCGCCGAGGCTATAACATACAACTGCCCGTCCGCCGAGGCTATAACATACAACTGCCTGTCCGCCGAGGCTATAACATACAACTGCCCGTCCGCCGAGGCTATAACATACAACTGCCCGTCCGCCGAGGCTATAACATACAACTGCCCGTCCGCCGAGGCTATACCATACAACTGCCTGTCCGCTGAGGCTACATCATGCAGCTACCCATCCGTCGAACTCGGCAGCACTCCTCGGGTGCGGCGCTCTCGCTACAGAATTCGACTGCCGTAATATTCGGCTGCGAACCGACTTCATTAATCAGAAGAGTTGGCGCGACCTGAAGCCGTCAGCGGGCGCGGCGTCGGGTTTGACACTTTACGCCGCCTTTGTCTCTAGGCGCGGCACATCTGCATACAAAAAGCCGGCTGAGTGACTGCAGTATCGCGGCGCACTCATAACGTCGCACCGTTATTAATCGTCACCATTATGGCCGACATTTTTAACATTCAAATCGGCCCAGTCGGCACATTGTCTTGGCCGCCGTCTGCTCGTCTGGCCACAATCAGGCGTGCATTAGCAGGAGTGGGCCGACTTTCTGCGGATCTCACCGGGCCACCTGACGTCTGACGCGGGTCATTCACGAGGGGCGGGAGCGGCGGCGCGCCGCTGTCCACTGGAGGGGTGCCGGCTGCCACCTGGCACCCCTCCAGGTGGCAGCCTGCCTCCAGGTGGGCCACCTGGCCGGCCGCCCACCAGACGGCCGCACGTATGCTGATGTACGGCGGCGAGACGCGCCGCTCGCTCACATCTCTCACGGCCACCTAATGTATGCAAGGCCGCCGCCGCCGCCGCCGCGCCGCCGCCGCCAGACTTTCGTGAACAATTATCCGGCTTTAAGACATAGCGTTAACATTGCTGGCACATCTCTGCCGTCCGCCGCGAGACGCGCCTTCAATCATATCCGTCAACACAGCCGTCGACAATAGCCGCCAACCATAGCCGTCGACAATAGCCGTCGACAATATCCGCCAACCATGCCGTCAACAATACTCGTCAACATAGCCGTCGACAATAGCCGCCAACCATGCCGTCAACAATACTCGTCAACATAGCCGTCGACAATAGCCGCCAACCATAGCCGTCGACAATAGCCGCCAACCATAGCCGTCGACAATAGTCGTCAACCATAGCCGTCGACAATAGCCGCCAACCATAGCCGTCAACAATACTCGTCAACACAGCCGTCGACAATAGCCGCCAACCATAGCCGTCGACAATAGCCGCCAACCATAGCCGTCGACAATAGCCGCCAACCATAGCCGTCGACAATAGTCGTCAACCATAGCCGTCGACAATAGCCGCCAACCATAGCCGTCGACAATAGTCGTCAACCATAGCCGTCGACAATAGCCGCCAACCATAGCCGTCGACAATAGTCGTCAACCATAGCCGTCGACAATAGCCGCCAACCATAGCCGTCAACAATAGTCGTCAACCATAGCCGTCAACAATAGTCGTCAACCATAGCCGTCAACAACAGTCGTCAACCATAGCCGTCAACAATAGTCGTCAACCATAGCCGTCAACCATGAAAGTCGTCGGCCGTCACCGCCAGCCACCGCTCCCGCCGTCACCGCTTCCGCCGTCACCGCTCCCGTCGTCACCGCTCCCGTCGTCACCGCTCCCGACAGCCTCGCGCGTCCGCCGAACAGCGCTCGCGTCACGACGATAAATCAGAGCGGCGCGGCGGAGACGCGGCGGAGACGCGACGGAGACGGACGTTTTTGCCGACATCCGCCGCGCCAGACATCAGTGGTGTCGCAAGATGCGCCTATCTGGTGGCAACGATAGACCGACCGTGGAGCCGCCCAGTCGACGCCTGGCGGGAAAACAGCCCGCGCCGAGCCGGCACAGGCATGTCCTGGAAGCGGCGCCCGCCGGCGCCGCATTCGTCGATGGGTTTTTCGCGGGCGGCAATGGCACCTGAACGACTACGCGCTGACCTTGTCACCACACGGGCGATTTATGATCCGGTCGGCCCGCCAGCTGCCGGGCCCGCAGCACAAATGGCGGTAAAAAGTGGCGCCTATCCGGCTGCCGGTGTCGCCGACGCAAAACTCGCCGACGGACGCCGCCACTGCAGCGATTTAAATTGGATGCACATAGACAGCCAGCTCGTAAAGCAGTATTGATGGCGCCAGCGCCATGAGAACGAGAGCGCGACAGTCGACGGGCGTCGCGCGCTTCACGCGTCGTCGAGCGCGCCCTCGCGGCGCCCTGGCGGCGCCCCCGCGGCGCCCCCGCGGCGCCCGCGCGGCGCCCGCGCGCATCTGGTCGGCGTTACGTCGGCCGGAGCCGGCGCCGCTGTTTCGGACGAATCGACCAAACAGAGGCGCTGCACGGTCGGGCGGCCGCTAATGGTGTATGGATCAAAGACGGGAGGACATCTTTATGTCACTATCAAAATGGGCTTATGACATCATCCGTGCCGGCGAAATGATGTCGGCTCATCCGCAATGCGCGTCGGCCGTGTGTTTGTTCAGCAGTCGCTTTGATACTTGTGGGAGACGAGCTCTAATTATTTGTCGTTTAGCTCCGACGTCAGCCGTCGAGGGTTCCCAGTTCTGTCAAAGCCGGATGTCATTAGCTACCAGCGGCGTTTTTCTGATAATAACGCAGAGATCACTTCGCTACTGCCCATAGAACCATCAACCGCTACCGTTCACAGAACCACCGCCATCGTCCATAAGAGCATTGTCACCGTTCATAGAACCATAGCTACCGCTCATAGAACCACAGCTACCGTCTGTAGAACCATCGCCGCCGTCCATAGAACCATTGCTACCGTACAATAATTCATCAAAGTCACGTTCGGCCTACGAGAAGAAAAAACCGGAGCCAAGCCAGAAAACTTTCTGGCCCATCTCTGGCCTTTTACGAGAGGTTGAACAGACCGAGATATGTGCAAGTAAGTGTCCGCACAACAGACGCGAGCTACATGAAAGTACGGGACAGGGACGCACGTGAAGCCAAAGTATTGTGGCCACTGTGTCTAGGGAAATACCGCATCCAGATGGAGATGCGTTAATGACAATTAATGACCACCCAAAGATGTTATATTAGACATAGGGCAATCACAAAGGAGGCAAGACGACGTCTGCCCAGTGCCAGCTGTCACCTCTGTGCAGAAGGCTGAGGCGGCAGCTTTTCGATAAGAAAACGTCTGCCTCTGTGCAGAAGGCTGGGGCGGCAGCTATTCGATAAGAAGACGTCTGCCCAGTGTCAGCTGCCACCTCTGTGCAGAAGGCTGGGCGGCAGCTATTCGATAAGACGACGTCTGCCCAGTGCCAGCTACCACCTCTGTGCAGACGGCTGGGGGTGGGGCAGCTGTTCGAGGTGCGGTGCCGTGTACCAGTCCAGTGCCGGGCTCCCGGCGCGACTCTCTGCACAGCCGCATCCCACGCCCTGCGGCGCTGGAAGGCGGGAGGAGCTCGAGTCATCGCCGACCGGTTTGCCGCCGATAATCGGCACCGTTTCAGTGTGAAGAGGTCAGCTGCGATGTTGGCGGCCACAGCTGTGTGGTGAGGCCGGACAGCGTGCAGACGTCTCGTCCGGGCGATATCTCGTCCGGGTGCTATCTCGTCCGGGTGATATCTCGTCCGGGTGATATCTCGTCCTGTGATATCCCGTCCGGGTGATATCTCGTCCGGGTGATATCTCGTCCGGGTGATATCTCGTCCGGGTGATATCTCGTCCGGGCGACATCTCGCGGGCCAATCGTCCACGTGCGGGGGTGGAGCTCTGACCAGTTCTCGACTCGTAGCTGATGAAAATGTGATTTGATAGCCAGTCTATTGCGGCCCCAAACTCAGGCATTCGAAGTGCATGAAACTGAACAGATCATGCAAATGCAAAGCCACACCAATATGGACAAACCCAAGTAGTTCTTCAATCAATCTCATTGTGCGGCCTACATGAAAAGTGGGAACAATTGGGCATGACATGAGGAGCAGCCAGCCTAGCATACGCATCACTGTGGCTAGCAGCGTGGCTGTAGGTCCCCTCCCTGTTCAGTGCCCACCCCCGGCACAACAGTCCGGGTGACAGTTCGATGATGTTGGCTTCACCATGGACGACAGACTGGCCATCGTCTCCAGCTGCGGTGCTGCCGACGCTGTGACGCTCGTGCTGGCCACAGGTGAGCCGGAGCGGGGCAGCTCGCGCAGGGTCGGACTGACGCCGGCGGCACGTACCTGCACTGCAGCACGTCACCACAGGAGCGGCTCAGCGGCCGGGCTCCGGTAATGCCGCGGACGACAGCCAGTCAAACAGGAGCTGCTCGTCATCGGCTGAGCGGATTCCGGCGATGGAGATCCGCGACACGACCGGTCGTGCAGCCTCTGAAGAAACCAGGATGACAACGGCGCCGGCAGCATGGTCGCTGGGAATTTAAGCCCGGCAGGTTCCATTTACGTACGTACAGTACAAAAAACATTGAACAGTTCTGAGTTGAATTGAATACGTGCCGTAACTGGGCCAGTTACGACACGTATTCAACTCAGCATTCAAATTTCCAACCAAGAAATTCACTGGTCGATATGATAAGAGCAGCTTATGCTTCTGATACATTATCTCCAGGCATGCGCCTTAAAATTCGTGCTGAAAAGTGCCGTCTAGGCGGATCTTAGGATGTCTCAAGATCATTTCGTCTGGACGAGTGGCATTTGTGTAGCTCTTTAAGTACTAAGTACTGAACTTTTCATCGTGTGTGCAAATGTAGAGTTGTGTAGAGTTGTGTAGAGTTGTGTAGAGTTGTGTAGAGTTGTGTAGAGTTGTGTAGAGTTGTGTAGAGTTGTGTAGAGTTGTGTAGAGTTGCCGCCACCGAAATCACTGAATGCAATTGTTTGTAAAATATGTGCAATATGTATATATTTGGAGCGACCCCGTTCCTCACCAATAATGTGTTCAGACTTGTTGGGTATATGAATACAAAACATAACTGCACTGCGGTTTACAATGCTGCAATAGCTTACTGAATAGCCATAGCAAAGCAAACAAGCAATCCACAAGCAAGCGAGCAAACAACGAAAGGACGACAAGCGAAGCACGCTCGAACAATGCCGTTTATCCAAGCGAAATCTGATCAGCTAAATTAACGAACAACTACCTAAGTTAAATTTATAACTTAAAACATTCATATTTCGACCACCAGCTGATACGGCAATGTTCATGATTCGACTGCTGCAAAAAAAACAGCGTATCCAAAATGTTCAATCATGAGAACAACCTTTGCGAAATCACCTGAATCTTGGGAACCAACCTAAATATTAAGCATGACGGAGTTGAAGCCGAATAGGCCAACTTTCTGTATTAAGCTTGCAAGTTTTTAAGTAACTGAATAACCCTGTTGTCCGTCTTGATGTGTAATGAACTTCACCCATAGCATGATAAACTGAAAGCAAGATACTTTTTGCGTGCTGTATAGGCCTACGCAGTGGACTTATGTGGGTGGTCATGAGAGATGCATCACCAGTGCCAGCCGGCTGGTGATGCACCAGCCGGCTGCTCAGTTGCACTAAATCGTCTCACCAGTCGCTGCACGATACGTGGTTCTGGCATCAGAAAGTACCTCAGCTTTTCCCGGCCTACATTTCCTGACCTTTCAACATGTGCCCGGGGCAACCGCACCTATCGATTGCATGCCAGTTAACATATCAGTCAGTAGCATGTTAACATGTCGTGATCGATTACATATCAGTTGTATGCATGCATAACCAATGGCCTTGAACAGACGTAGGTTAACGGCCATCGTTTTGTGTCTCGTATTTTTCATTGTACGCTGTATTTTATTTATCGTTGTGGTGTGCAACAAAATCGAAGGTCAGGGCACATTTCACTCCAACATGTGCTGGGGAGGAGAGGTCAGGGCATATTTCACTCCAACATGTGCTGGGGAGGAGAGGTCAGGGTACATTTCACTCCCACATGTGCTGGGGAGGAGAGGTCAGGGCACATTTCACTCCCACATGTGCTAGGGAGAAGAGGTCAGGGCACATTTCACTCCCACATGCGCTGGGGAGGAGAGGTCAGGGTACATTTCACTCCCACATGTGCTGGAGAGGAGAGGCCAGGGTACATTTCACTCCGATATGTGCTGGGGAGGAGAGGTCAGGGCACATTTCACTCCAACATGTGCTGGAGAGGAGAGGTCAGGGTACATTTCACTCCAACGTGTGCTGGGGAGGAGAGGTCAGGGTACATTTCACTCCAACATGTGATGGGGAGCAGAAGTCAGGGCACATTTCACTCGCACATGTGATGGGGAGCAGAGGTCAGCGCCCATTCTTTATCTAACGCTACTGCGTGTGAACAGCAAAATCATAAGCCTTTTATGTTTCGGTGCATGTTTGAGGCGTTTTGGTCCCAGCCTGCCTCAAGTTCTGAGATAATGGCGGCGTTTGAGCGTCAGCCTGCCTCAGGTTCTGAGATGATAGCGACGCGATGACGTCATGTTTTCCAATTTTGAGCACCTTGGCATTGTGAAGTGCCTGACACTATACCAGTGTAACTTAAATTGATATCCAAAACACATCTTTGTATCTATATCATCATGATTTTGATGCTGCAAGTTCATATTGTTATTGTGATGACCTAGAGTAATTATGCCACAAACGATATCAAAAGCTCTTGGCTTCACGCTTGTCAAGCACTTAACGTGTTCGGCGGTTGTTTTCATAGCATGGATGCTATCTTTCCAAACTTAATGCACTACGTTTTCAGCGACTTGCAAGTTCTAGGTGCTTCGAACTATGTGCCATTCTATGTGCTATGCGCCTCGGTAGTTCGCGATAGTTTTTAAATAGTGACGTCCAAAGACTGTGCTCTATCTGCCGAATAGTGGACGCATGCCACTACTATATACCTTATGCTACTGCGTAATTTGTGTTTTAAACATAGTTCATTGGTTACCTCACATGTTTATTTTCGTCTTACGCCTACATTTTGCATTAGAAGCCTGCAATTTATCGTCTCGTGTGGTGAACTGAGTTAGCACATCATCTTCGGAAATCCAGCAGCCACATACATGGAAGGTTTTCCCCAGTCCCCCCCCCCCCCAAAGAAAAACACTTCCAAGGATTAAATAGGGCTGGACACGATGGTTTAACGGCAACTAAATAGGACTTAGGACTAAATAGGAATTAAATTCCTGACATTATAAATGTGCCCATTCATTGTCGATTTGCATTACCGGACCAAATTCTGTATTGCAAACATAGTTCGCACATCTTTTTTTACGAAGCATGTAGCATAACCTACCAGGGAATTGCGTATGGCTTAAACTGGTACATATTTGGATACAACAAGTGACTAAGACATTCATGCACTTTTCGCTTGGGCCCCACTTCCCCACAGCTTGTCGAGTGACAACGAAAGCCCGCTAAATCGGCGAATGTTTTTACATGTAACGTCACATACTACACTTAAGTAAATATACACATATCCAAGGTCACCCACCGTACGCGAGGTTTTTCTGTGGCCCGCTCGTCGTAGATCTCAACCAGTAACCAAGAATCGGTGGTAATGTGATCCGGCCCACACATGCCAAGTTTACACAGCATAATTTTGCTTGTGTTTGGTTTGATTCGGCCGTGCTGGAAGCCGTAGTGGAAAGGTATCACGCCAAGACAGGGGACGTCGCCACGGAAAGCTGTGCCCCATGGACTGGTGAAAGGAGCTCCTCCGTGGACTCCCGATTGTACTCCTTTGAATTTGTCAGTCGAAGGCGACAACCGAAGGTCTTTGGAAAAAGCACTCTTCCAGGGACATGTGAGTTCAGCTGCCTTCAAATTTTATCTGTCAATGGTGTGCCCCTGGGAGGAATGAGTGCCCTTTCAATCGAAGTTCCTGGATCCGCCTCTGCGCCAGGACACACCACTTATCGCCATGCTGTTAGGTATATAAAACATTACCCTGCAGCTCTTTTTGTAATCTGCTTATACATAAACACCTGGTCAAGCCGACTATAAATAACCCCCACTCAGCGGTCGCCCGACCTCGTAGACGAGGAACGTTGTTCGTAGACGGCGAACACTCAGTAGCCGCCCATAACCACGTAGCTTTGTCGATTACAGCCGCACAAAGATCGGCCGACTGTGCCTTGCAGGCAGCAGAGCGCGCCCACCCGGTCCCAGCGTCCGCACAAGCGGGCAATCACACGACCTCCACCCTGCCCCGCACCTCTCTCCCACACCCCATCGTATCGGACCCGACGGTGGCTTTCAGAGTCGTACAAGCGTCTCTAATCAGTGCCATTATTGCGGCTTTATGCTGGCTCACGGCGCGTCCATCAGTGTGGTGTCATTATTTGTAGATCTGGGCCGCTTCTGATCATCAGATGATGGTTGGCCGGCTGATGGGTTCTCGGAACGAGGTCCATGCCATTGGTGTCACGGAGGGACGTCCATGCCATTGACGTCACGGAGCGAGGTCCACGTCATTAGCGTCACGGAGCGAGGTCCACGTCACTGGCGTCACGGAGCGAGGTTCACGTCACTAGCGTCATGGAGCGAGGTCCACGTCACTGGTGTCACGGAGCGAGGACCATATCACTGGTGTCACGGAGCGAGGTCCACGTCACTGGCGTCACGGAGCGAGGTCCACGTCACTGGCGTCACGGAGCGAGGTCCACGTCACTGGCGTCACGGAACGAGGTACACGTCACTGGTGTTACGGAGCGAGGTCCATGTCGCTGGCGTCACGGAGCGAGGTCCACGTCACTGGCGTCACGGAGCGAGGTTCACGTCACTAGCGTCATGGAGCGAGGTCCACATCACTGGTGTCACGGAGCGAGGACCATATCACTGGTGTCACGGAGCGAGATCCATGTCATTGGTGTCACGTATATATAAATACATATATATATATATATATATATATATATATATATATTATATATTATATATAATATTATATCTTAATATTATAATATTAATAGTAAAACAAATACAAATGTTATGTTGGTGATTATGCCGAGGAATGAATGAATGAATAAATATATAAGGGAATTGTTTGATAATAAAAGATCTGGCCTCGACAACATTTGATACCTGACGTCTTCGATATCTCCTGATATAAACACATCCTACCTGACAGAAAATCGACCACTTGTGCGGGGGCGGGGGTAATCTGCGGAACGTCCGTTCCCAGAATCCGGCTTGTGTTGTTTGGATGAGCGGATTTGGTGGTGCCAATCCACTATCCAAGAAAATTGCTGCACTGTCAAGCTTGACTACATACTGCTTCACATATTATCCGAAGCCAGTGAATACCGTCACCACAACTTGTGGTTTCACCGGCTACCGCGGTGTCAAAACAGCCGCTTGATTTGGGCGCACTGAGGTTGTTGACGCCCAGGGTTGGCGCCCTGACTACGCCTGCTGAGGGCGCAAGCAGTGGCAACCGGCGACGAAAATACGCCCAGGAACGTGGTGGGCATCGAACGAGATGGTGGTAAGTTAGGCTAAAAAAACAAATACCCTCAGCCAATTTTGCCACGCGCGGTATTTAGTCTTTTACCATTCACTAATGCACCCTGCTTAAAAAGCAGGCTTAGTTTCATGGGCGACTTCCAAAACTGGTAGCACACACGCTACGAGGGGGGGGGAGGGGGAGCGAATGGCATTGCGTGCCACGCATATAAGCGCAAACAAAACACACTGCCTACGTTCGCCTGGAAAATACCATTCCGACCGGCGACTGGGCGTCACTGCAAAGCGACATTTCCATCTTGATTTTCTGGCAGCGCAGCCTGCGCGAGGTTCCCTGTCCATCGCAAAAACTCCACCGGCTGAGCGGGCGCGGAGACGGCTGCCGCGGACCGGCGGCGGCAGAAGTGGCGCGGCTGCCGGGCGCCACGGTCGCGCGCGACGCCCACTTCCCGCGCCGTGATCGATCCCGACCGCGGGCGGCGATGCGTCTCAGCTGTGATTAATATTGTCGTAAGTTGTATTATGATGTCACTCGGGACCCGTGTGCTGATCCGTCTGCCGGCAGCGGCGATATTAGGCGATATGTCGGTGTCCGGCGGGCGGGCGTCCGGACACCAGCAGTCACCGCCCACCAGCCAAGTGATGCAAATTAACGGCGAATTGCGGCGGTGGCCGGCGCCGGGCGGGAGATCCTTGCTCCGCCGCCGGCGACAGGCCGAGCCTGGCGGAGGAGCCTGGCGGAGCCTGGCGGAGCATGGTGGAGGAGCCTGGCGGAGGAGCTTGGTGGAGGAGTCTGGCGGAAAAGCCTGGCGGAGCCTGGCGGAGGAGCCTTGCGGAGGAGCCTGGCGGAGGAGCCTGGCGGAGCATGGTGGAGGAGCCTGGCGGAGGAGCTTGGTGGAGGAGTCTGGCGGAGGAGCCTGGCGAGGAGCATGGTGGGGGAGCTTGGCGGGGGAGCCTGGCGGGGAGCCGTACAGAGGAGTCTGGCGGAGAAGCCTGGCGGAGGCGCCTGGAGATGAGCCTGGTGGAGGAGCGTGGTAGAGGAGCCTGGCTGAGGAGCCGTACAGGCGGAGGAGCCTGGTGGAGGATACGGGCGGATGAGCCAGATTCGTCTTCTGTGGCTGGCGTGAGGAAAGGCGGAGACGATCTGAGGGCTCCGACGAACCAGCATGGAGGGCCATAGAGGAATGGTGATGAGGAGGCCAACGGAGCTACGGTGATGCAAATCGCTGGTCAAGGTCGACTGGAATATCGCCGAAATTGAGGATTGTACCGTCCGTAAAAAGGACTCGGCGTTGCAGATGAACTGAAGGCATACAATGTTTCGTCCAGATCAACTCAAATATTACGACGAAAAGCATTCAGCTGACATAGCTTCCATCGGGTGAATTTAGGCAACAACGTGCACGTCGACTTAGTATTGCACGTCGACCATTCGGGAACATCACGGAAATATCCAAGGCAAAAGATAGAATGTTGACAATGAGTTTTCACTTACCACTGAAAGGCATCCAAAAACTTCGCAGTGTGGGTCTAAAAGAGAGCACAGTGGTCGGTAAAGGAGCTCGCTACCCAAGGCCAAAACAAGGACATCACAATGTTTAATGTTGTTTGGTTTGTATTATCCCTTCGCTTTCCCATTCTTCTTCAACTTGCTTTTTGTCTAACGACGACGAGAAAATCCTTTTCTCAACCCGATTACCCCAAATCAGTGTGAGAACTGCGCCGCCTGTGGTGCGTGCGAGTCTTGCTGTGCACAAACTGCAGCGTGTGACCATGCTGTTTGCATGCGCCACCACATCTGCCATCACCAGCGATTACGTCACTTAGGCACGGTGACGTAATCGGTTCGAAAACAGACCATTCCCATGAACCTACCGTTTCCCATGAAGTGCATGAAGTACCAGACCCTTGACCTACCATGAAGCGCCCGGCGCTCCATCTCCGTCGCCAGCTGGCGCGACACACGCGAATCAGGCCGCCAGCGCGGCTGACAAACGCCTTTTTTTGCGCGCGCCGGGCGTTGATTGGCTCTCGTTCGTGACGTGAGCTGCAGCGACCAGGCGGTCATATCCACTCTTTCTCACCGGTGAGGCTTTCTTCTGCGCTGCTCGCTCGGAACGCGCGTCGCGCCGCCCGGCAGTCATTTCCGCATCCGGCCGCGACGCGGCGCGCTACTTATCGAACACTATCCGCCCATCGGCAAAAAACAGTTGGCCGGTGGGCGGCGGCTGGGGCGGTGGCGCGGCGGCAGGTCCCCCAGGTGGGCAGCGGCCGCCGCCGCGGGAACCGCGAGGCGTCGGGGGCCGTCCTCGGGTCAGCGGCACGGCGCACCGGTCACGTGACCACGGTGATGACCGGCTGTCATCTGGCGGCGTCGGTGACGTAATGAAGGGCAGCGTACACCCTTCATTACGTCATCACGGAAGAGGTAAACAAACACATGTGGCCGCCGAGGGGTGGCGTGGTGGCCACCCGGGAAATTTGCCATGGCCATGGCGTCCCGTGTATGCGTGCTATTAATTGTGGTGCACTTTGCAAACGAGGAAGGTGTTAGTTTATTTTCGATCCCGCATTATAGAACGCGTAAGCGTGTTTTTTTTACCAACCGCCGGTGAATAATTGTGTATGCCAGCGTCGGTGAATTGTGTATGGCAGTGTGTGAATTGTGTATGCCAATGTCAGTAAATTGTGTACGCCAGTGTCGGTTAATCTTTCCCACGCTTTCCTGAGTGGGAAAGCGACACTGGGCTATAGTGTTTGCAAATAATATTTCAGCTGATGCACTGTGCAAATTGCTTTGCAGCTTGGTGCTCACTTGACTCTTGAATCTACATGCGTCCGATGATGAATACAGTAGAAAATAATTCAGCCTCGGTTTGTATCACGGCCACGTGCAAGAGGCATGTAGATAATCAAATAAAGTTATTTGATTCGGCAGCATTTCTGCCGACGAGTTTGTTCAGTTCGTTGGCCCATGGTTACTCGATCCTTCCCAAGTCGGCATGGAAATATTTCGAATAAATAGCTATAAGTGGACTGCCACTGCGGGTCTCACATACTTCGGATCATTATATCCCACCGCCAATGCACGTAAAACGCCTCGATAATGCAATGGTGTTACATTTCTCCGTGCCACGTGGGAATACGTCATGATTTAGGTTTTATAGAGGTGTCGCTGGCGATCAGTTACAGCGGCTGGCGATGAGGCCCGGGTAAAAGGCGCGTCTCACGCGTTCAGCTCGTTACCACCCATCACCAATGCGTATAAAACACCTCGATAATTCGCCACCAACGCCGTACCGTAAACTTATGTGGGAGTCGGCGGCGACGTGAGGTTTACTGCCGGCTGGACGGCGATGAGCGGCAACACCACCGCCTGTGGTGGTGTGACGTGCGACGCTGACTTTCCAGTGGCCAGTAGCTGCGACTCTCCCACGGCGGCTGGGGCCGAGCCGGCCTGAGCGACTGGGGCCGAGCGGGCCTGAGCGGCTAGGGCCGTCACAGTGGCTCAGTCGAGGTGTCACCAGCACCAGCTGTGACGGGGTGATGCTGGTCAGCGGGGCGTCACAGTGGCCCAGTCGAGGTGTCACCAGCACCAGCTGTGACGGGGTGCTGCTGGTCGGCGGGCCGTCACAGTGGCTCAGTCGAGGTGTCACCAGCACCAGCTGTGATGGGGTGCTGCTGGTCGGCGGGCCGTCACAGTGGCCCAGTCGAGGTGTCACCAGCACCAGCTGTGATGGGGTGCTGCTGGTCGGCGGGCCGTCACACAGGCCCAGTCGAGGTGTCACCATCACCAGCTGTGACGGGGTGCTGCTGGTCGGCGGGGCATCACACAGGCCCAGTCGAGGTGTCACCAGCACCAGCTGTGACGGGGTGCTGCTGGTCGGCGGGCCGTCACAGTGGCCCAGTCGAGGTGTCACCAGCACCAGCTGTGACGGGGTGCTGCTGGTCGGCGGGGCGTCACAGTGGCCCAGTCGAGGTGTCACCAGCACCAGCTGTGACAGCTGGGGTGCTGCTGGTCGTTACCACTCGGCCGCTGCAGAGACAGAGCGGCCTAGGGAGGGGCACTCGACACCCACGGACCACCTGTTCGGTGTTCAGTGCCAGCAGAATATGGCGTCAGGGGAGACGTACCACAACACTGGGCGAGTTTTCACGAGGTGCGGCCCCGGCGTTCGATGGAATCTGAGCAGATCACGGCCGTTTTCATCGAATTTCTTGTCGAACAAATGCCAAAAAGCTTCGGGACATTATTAGAAAACTGCCGATAGAACATCTTCAGCTTGGTTCTGGAAGTACAACCAGATTTGGCAGCATGTTGATTGCATGGAATAATGTGTGCATAATTGCCAGCACCGTACAAAGTCGCAATGTATTAGTAGTCCTTTGTACACGTTTGGAACGATACTCCGTTGGCAATTTCTTCATTCTTCAAGAAGAAACATCCAGTTTTTTTCTTCTTCCGCATCCAAAGTGTCAATGTCCGGGAAGCACCCTCTTAACCCTCGCCGGCCGGCTGGCAAATCCACCTTCGCCGGGCCCACTCTAGCTCTTGAATGCCCACCTCTAACATTGAACCTACGTATGCTAGGATGAAACTCAGAATACCGTTTGAAAGCTCTGGTTATGGCGATCCTGACCTTATATTTGCATCTTGCCTGATAACGAGGTCACCAGAGGTCGTATTGGATAATATACGAACCATGACTTATGTTCCTGGAAATAATTGAAAAGACAGAGTTTGTGCTCATTCGACATTGATCTTTTGAACAATTAACATATATAAATGCAGTTATATTGATCATAGTGAAAAAGGCTCAGTAAAGGATACGTCAGGTCGTGTCAGAATTAGGCTTGAAAACCAGCTTCCCATCAATGCATGTTAGAGACACAGGGGAAAATGTCATTGACAAACCAATTTTGCCTAGAGCTCATATCATATCTTATATTTCCATTTTCGATCATGCTGAGTTCGTTAAACGTTATAATAGGTCAACCCAGTGATATGACCTTTACCTTGGAGAATAAACTGGAAAATATGAATATAGATGTCTCAGGTCTCTCCAACAGAACCATTCAAGCAAAATATTTGTGTCTGATTGACATCGGACAATCATAAGGTCAGAGATCACGCCATATGGTCAAGTAAGTTCAAGCTTGAATACGTCCGGAACTTTTCTTTTGAAGTATAAAATTGGGTTGCAAGAAGAACTGATCTGATACTGAGGCATCTTATTAAAATTCCCAGCTTTTGAATTCGTGACCTGACCTCAGGTCATGCCGGGACAATGCACAAATTGATAACCGATCTCTTCAGTCTTCGCCTCAGTGTGTACTGCTTGGGAAATACTTCCAAATAATTGTCAAATCAGGTCAAATCAGGTCAGCTTTCACGATGTAACGTGATTTCAGGTAATTCGTTTCTCATCCAATGTCACTTTGCACGACTTAGGCGGCGCTGAAACCGAATTCAGATATCACTTGGCGAGGAACAGCAGCATTCTGTATAATATGGCATTGTGTTGAATATACATAAGTAGCCTGACTTTATGCCATTGACTTTTGACACATAAATTAATCCATAATGTTTATTTGATGCTGTTGATTATTTTCCGCGTGAGAATTAATCCTCAAATTAAATTTTCCACACTGAGTACGGTAAAATACGGCGAAATTGATCCTTGCTCAGGTCAGTAACCTTCACCTTAAGTAACATTTCCATGTCGGAGTTTCTTCGACTTGTTAGAAGGATAGCTTGCTCTGAGTTCAGTGCTTGCTGTTGCAACTACCATGATTGGCGGCACTTTGAATATTTTGGAACATCACTCCCTTTGACCCGTTCCAAGTCAGCAACCTTTGATGACCTGGACTTGAATTTGACAAAATATGCAAAAGGATGCATAATAAGCTACTGAAAATTTGGTGTCTGCGTCTACTCATTCGGACGCTATAGCGAAAAAGTATGAGGGGGCTCTTGAGAGTCCACCCCCGGCCCAGCGAGGGTTAAAGATGAATCCAAGCGTGCCTCCTTCCGGGTGAGATGGGGAGGGGGAGGGGAAGGCACATCCAAGTTGGGCATTCGTCCGTCCTTAGGCACCAGGTGTGGAAGCTTCTCTTGGTTCTGCGGCGCTGTCTGGCGCACCAAAGTCTCGTTCTGGAAATGTTGGAGTGCACTTCTAACACAAACTTCGTCAAAATAAATCCTCCATGAAACCGGTCAGCGATGACTTTCGGGATCACCGGTTTACACTGACACAATGTTGTTTGTGTCAAAGCTGCCAATAAGAAAACCAAAACTTGCAGGATGTAGGCGTCCTCGTCCTCGTTCCTCGTTCCTCGTTCCTCGTTCCTCGTTCCTCGTTCCTCGTTCTTCGTTCCTCGTTCCTCGTTCCTCGTTCCTCGTTCCTCGTTCCTCATTCCTCATTTATCGTTCCTCATTCCTCATTCCTCATTCATCGTTCCTCATTCTTCGTTCCTCGTTCCTCGTTCCTCGTTCCTCGTTCCAGGAAATAGGCGTCGCAGGTGCACTGATCCCACGGAAAGTAATTATTGTGCTTGGTGGTCCTTCCTTGGCATATCGACAACACAGCACGTTAACTTTAGCGGCATTAAAAAAATGAAGTTGTTTTGGGTCTCTTGAATTTCGCTACATACTAAATTATTGAGCCCTGCTCTCCTTTGCCAATAACTCCTGTCATCGAGTCGTCCTGCGCCGCTCACGGTCGGCTCTGCCTTTAACTGCCGAGTTGTCTGTCACCAATGACGTCACAGCCAGGGACAGCCGAGATCGGCCGGACGGAGTTACCTTGGATGGGCAGCCTTGTCACCCCAGTGTCACTCAACGAGCCAGCCAATAAGTCTCGCAGGAATATCGATGGAAAGAAAGTCACAGCAGGAAGGTTCCAGCTAGCAAACGAGGCAGTAGATGATAGACGCTTCAAAACAAGGTCTCGCAAGTGCCATGTATGGCAGGGACTGGCCCAGGCAGGGACTGGTCCAGGGAGGGACCATTCGGAGCATGCTCACTCGCCAAGAAGAGCAAAGTGTCTGCGATGATCTCGAGAAGACAATTAACAGAACAATTAACAATTAACAACAATTAACAGAACAACGACAGAAGACAACTGTGTGGAATAATTGTTTTGACGCACTTAGGTGCCTGATGGGCAATACACATATTCTGCACATGTCAAAACCAAACCAGTGTGGTCTATGTCCAACTGTTTTGGAGTTGGCCGTTCTCTGCCCAACTGTTTTGAAGTTGGCCGTTCTCTGCCCAACAGTTTTGAAGTTGGCCGTTCTCTGCCCAACAGTTTTGAAGTTGGCCGTTCTCTGCCCAACAGTTTTGAAGTTGGCCGTTCTCTGCCCAACTGTTTTGAAGTTGGCCGTTCTTTGCCCAACTGTTTTGAAGTTGGCCGTTCTTTGCCCAACTGTTTTGAAGTTGGCCGTCCTCTGCCCAGCTGTTTTGAAGTTGGCCGTTCTCTGCCCAGCTGTTTTGGAGTTGGCCGTTCTCTGCCCAACTGTTTTGAAGTTGGCCGTTCTCTGCCCAGCTAGGCCAGCCCAAATCCGACGGCTCGATCCACCAGCGCATGGTTAGCACCTAGTCCAACAGAAAAACCGAAAGCGGTCATCATGACTGGAGCTTAAACACCGGCGCATGCGTGTAACTGCCCGCTTGCGTGCCACCGCCTGCTCATGCGGTGCCGGCCGGGCCCAATCCTGGGAGCGTGCCCATGGAGTGCGTGGCTGCCGGCCAGAAGGCGACCATCGTCAGTCGGCGCCGCACACACCGGTGACGATGACGACGAAGCGCTGCATTTCTGGCAATTGGCCACCTAAAACCAAGCCGTTGTAGACGTTTGATGTTATGAAATTCCCAGTGTTTGATGAGGCAGGCTTCAGTTTGTGTCTATAATTAGCGAAACTGGCAAGTTGTATGGCTGAAGAACTGACATCACAAACGCACCAGGGCAATTACGTTACCCTGACATGTGATGAAGTGTCTCTGAAGTGACATGCAACATACCGGGAGATGAGGATTTAGTGTCAGTCGGCATATAAATATAAGTTCCTTCAGCAAGACCAACTTGAGTGATGCAGTGGAGCACACAACCTGATCGGAACATTTAAACACTCGTTGCTCTATCTACCTGTCAGCGGGCGCACACAGATAGTGAACATAATTATGCGGGTCACAAGCTCGCTTAACCTCACTGGGCTGGCCGGCCGATGCACCTTTGCCGGGCTGGGAGGGGGGGGGGGGGGGGGGAGTCGTCTTGAAATCCCCCTCTGACTTCCGAGCTACGTAAGCTGGGATGAAGCACCGTTATCTATCTCTGGCCATGGAGAGTTCGAAGCATACTTTATATTTGCAATGTGACCGATAATGATATAATCCAAGGTCATATCACATTAACACACAGATATTTACGCAAATCCCTGGAAATTGTAAAAATGCAGTCTTTTGAGACATTGTTTTTCAAGAATTAACAAAGATAGATGTATTTAGACATTACGTGTAAAGAAAATATACGACCTTCAATATACCAGGAGGTGCTGAGTTGATATAAAAAGTAACGATAAAGGTTATATTTGTATTACTCAACCTTTCGGCCAGGGGCCATCGTCAGGAGTCACTCCTGGGATATATACCATGGGATGGTATATATGCATTGGGTTTCTTCAACAGAACCATTCGATCAAAATGTGTGTATTTGTTTGATATTGGAAAATCAAAAGGTCGAGTCAAATTACTCAGTATGGTCAGGTTAGGTAAGTCCAAGCTTGAATATCTTCGGTACATCACTTTTGAAGTATACATACAACTTTCGTTCCCAGAAGAGCTGATATGAGACTGAAACATCCATACAAGCTGTCCAGCTTCTGATCTCGTGACATGATCTTAGGCGACGATGGGGCAATGTATATATTGATAAAACAATTACTTTAGTCTGCGCCTAAGCGTACACTGCTTGAAATGTAGGTCCAAATAAATGTCGAACCAGGCCAAATAAGGTCAGATGATGCGAGGTCAGGTTATCTCAGGTCATTGGTTGGCCATCCAATGTCATGTCGGATGACTTAGGCGGCGCTGGAACCGAATTTTGATATGACCTCACTAGGAACAACACATTCTATATTAGATGGCATTGTGTAGAATATACATGATACTTGTCCTGACCTTATGTTATTGACCTTGGACGCATATTTTAACTGAGGATGATTATGTCATGATATTTATCATTTTCTGGGTAGCAAATTGCCATCAATTCAATTTTTCCGCTCAATACAGTAAGAGCATGAGCAAATGGACATGACCACCGGTCAGTAAACTTGAACTTAAGTGAAATTTCGAGATATCAGGTTGTTCGTTTTGATGAAAGAACAGTGATCTGAGTATGGTGTTGATATAGCGGCACTTTACATATTTTGGAGCATTACTTTCTGATTCGTCCCAGCTCAATGACCATTGATGAGTTTGACCTATAATTTGTGTGAGACATGCAAAACACATGTAGTAAACGGAACTGAAAGTTTCGTGTTTTTGGATCCACTCATGCGGCCGCTAGCTCTGAAAAATCCAAGGGAGTGTGAGGGGGGGGGTGATCCGTAGAGTTTTCCCGGTCCGGCGAGGGTTACATACGGTCTGCCTAGTTGCGATTTGCAACATTATATCCTGGTTCTTTTCTAGGTAACAATTACTCCCTGCAATAAATTCCCGAGAAAAGAACATCCTTCCTTGCTTACTGGATTCCACCCACGCAATTCCACCGTCTTTGCGCTACTATGAAGCGTTATATTGGTATGCCACGGGCGTAGCGGTGTTTAAAATGGCTCGGCTGGGGAGGCGGATCCATACTGGGTCAACATGACCCAGCGCGACGAAAAGTTTGGTTGAGCGAGATAAAATGCTCCAAACATAAAACTGTTCCCCATTAACTGAGCTGTTCATTCACCTGAACCTGAAAGTTATGACCTGAAAAGGGTCCTCTCATTACGTAGGCCATCCTCACCCATTCGATACTTCTCGGATTTCGGGGACTTTTTGTCAAAGAGCTCCTATGTATATACTTTTTTGTCCACGTTTCAACCAGCCATGACCATCCCTAAGAGACATCCTAGTCCAGAAACCTTCTTCATTCCTAGTCATCTTCTGCTTTTAGGTGTCCGTCACATTCCTTCAATAGCCGTATCTAACTCTCATCTCAGGGGCATTCCAGCTCTGAGATGTGCCCTTTCCTCTTCAGCTCTTATGGAGCCCTCTTCACCCCTCAAAGAGCCCTTTCAAACTCCAGGAGTATACCAGCCATCTCTGATCCTCATGTGCCTTCCTTATTCCACAGGGGTCCTCAGGGGGTTGTGCCTCAGCTGTCATCAGCTCTGGACAGTCGAGACAGGCATCTTGCGTCAGCTGTCATCAGCTCTGGACAGTCGAGACAGGCATTTTCAGCCACCATTGGCATTCCAACTCCCAGGAGGGCACCCTTTTCCCCTCACCTTGCCAGCCCTCAGGGTGGACGTTTTCGGGCCTCCGGAGCTCTTCCCACACCATCTGTTAGGTGAATTTAGCTTTTTAGTTGACTATATCTCTGCGCTTAAGCTTTGAGAGGTCCGGACGGGCCACCAAGGCGGTCGTCTGGAAACCCCCTCGAACTTGCGAGAGGGGCAGGGAAGGGCGGCAACCCACCCGTCCCCGCCCTGCTACTTCACTGTCTATATTACATTCTTTGTAAGACATGCAGCATACAATTCATCCACGAAATTATCTGGTGCTCCTCAACAATATTTAGTGATCGAAGTATATGCCTTATATTTTATCATACCCAGCATGTTTTGGTCGCATATAGGGGGACTGGGTCTAGTTCACGCATGGGATGGTTGATGCACAGGATGGTTGATACACAGGGTGGTTGACACACGGGATGGTTGATTCAATAGCGTTTCAACTCCAAAAGTATGAAGTCGGTTGCCATGGCTACCACAAATGTTGTTGCTGGCGCCCTATTCTCGTGACAAAGACGAGAGCAGGTCCTTTCGGCGCTCGGCTACGGGACGGTGAGAACGTGGCACATATTTGGACCAAAAGTAGCATTGCAATGTCCGTGTTTCGCCATTAAATTCCAATTTGTCGACGACTTGCTAACTTTTTAGATGTCGGTTGTCATTACCTTGTTATGTTAGCTTTGCGATGCTCTAATGCTTTGACGATTTGCCACTACACCGTACTCGCAACATTTCATGGCACGTTGCAACCTGCACCAGAAAACCGGCAGGGTAAATTGATACAGACTGCATCAACTTATTTCGCGGTATAAAGATCAGCCTGCATCAACATCTATCAACGTTGTGTCGGCTGGTAATGAAATAAAATAACAAAATAATTGCAAATGTTTACTAAGGTGTTTCACAAAATATATCAAGATGGTCTTATTCAACATTTCTACTGGCGTTTCCCACCAAACAGAGAAGACGCAACGAAGAAGAATGTGCAACTACGAAATGAACGCTTGCACTTTCCATAAATGCTATAAACATGAACAATAGTTAGCCAAGTCTCGAACTAGTGGTATTACTGTAAACGTAACATATGGACCTTTCAGATGACGTAAACTAATGCCACTTCTCTATGATAGTTTTTTTATTTCAATTACATTTTATCAATATAACTCATCATCGGAAACAATTTAACCCATCGCGAGGTACGGTGATGAACTGGTAGTTGTGCGAACTTTTGCTCTCTGATGAAAAGCCTAGAAGATGCGACGAATAAATGATTAGTAGGAACGATACTAGAAACCTCAGGCTTGGCGTAGGGGTAGCTATCTCTTCGCCGCTACCCTTCCAATGTGGAGAGCTATTTTGAGTGTCACCAAAATTGTGTCAACTAGGCCCGGTCTCCTCTATGTTTATACTATGATGCTCAATTTGATATGCTCTATCCTTTTTTAATATATCTGTGTTATACAATTAAAAAGGATGATCAATTGAAATGAATAAATAAATAAATTGAGACATCAACATAAGCCAGAAAATAATATCGTCAATCTTGAATTTCATTAATGAAATTGAGAATGCATTCTTTAAAAGCTTTCTTAACTCTCTTTAATTTCCGTGCACGACATGCTAAAGCAATTGTGCTCCCGATAACCGGAAATGGACATAAAACATTTTCTACCGCCATTAACCCGCCATTAACGGGTTGATATGCCCGCTCGGGGGTTGATATGCCCCCCCCCCCCATAAGGTTTTCTGCGGACAGGGAAAGAACGGTGCGCGGCAGCACGCTGAAATTTGGCATACCTTTTCCCACATCAATTTGGCATTTTATGTGACCATTTTGAGGTCAGGTTACCTAGGGTCAACAAGTTAGTCAAGGTCAAGTGAGGTCACCTCCATAAAAGTCCAACTAGTCGTCATGCTTTAACAGATAAAGATATTCCAATCAAACTTTCAGCGTTTGCTTATCTTTAGGGACAAAACAAAACACACGATATAACTTTTCGTTTTTGATGACACATTGGTTTTGCATATGTGACCATTATAGCTAAGTCGAAGATTCTGGCTAGAGCAAGCACTTTTTATGAGAGCAAGTTGACTTCAAACAACGCTTTGCGGTCCGCATTACCCATTATAGAAATAAAATATTAAAGAAAATTCAAAACTCAAATTTTGAAATTTCTAAATACAAATAATTTTGATTTTTGGATGGGCAAACATTTTAGGGCCATGGTCGATTTCGCGCTCCTTTTCTGATTTCAAATAATTTTTGTTTTTCAAATCTCCCCAAAAATAAGCTCCCCAGAGCCAAAAACATGAAGTCAGTTGTGAAAGCATACACCCCTAGTGACGTCACTTTTGCGGTGGGGGATAACCATTTTGGTGGTGGTTTCTGGCCTTGCTCGTTGAGCACTTTCTGATGACACCTCTTTCGTTTTCGTACGACTCTTAGTTTGGATATTAGAGTGGGGTTGCATCAACGGGGTGTGAGGATCTGACCGGCAAGACAGAAAGAAAGGGTTCAGAGGTGGGATGGGAGAAAAGGGTGCCGGGCGATCCCTGGAATCCGTATCCGCTCCTTCGTGCGACTCGATCGGTCCTGCCCACTTCCCTTCAGCACAGCGCGCTTCACGCAGCAGAGGGCATTGCCGCACAATGGCAGGCTGTCGTCGATTACGCCGTGCAGCTTCGGCGTCGACCAGCGCACGCTGTTTGGCAATTCGATGATGTGATGATGTGATGATGATGTAGCAATTCGATGATGATGTGAATGATGTGATCATTCACTTCGCGGTGACGGTGCACGTATATCGGCGAGACGGATGGCCGTCGTCCCGCCCTACATTGGCCGGAATCAATTACCGTCACCAAACTGTGTGTGGCACGCTCTGGGTCAATGCTTTGCGGAGAGTGGTCCGCCGATAGTGGTGTGTCAAGACAGTGGTACGCAGAGCGGTCCAGCCTCTGACAGTGGCACGCCGGGGAAATGGTACACAGAGCGGTCCAGCTTCTGAAGGTGCCACGCCAGGGAAATGGTACACAGAACGATAACGTTTCTGACAGTGACACGCCGGGGAAATGGTACACAGAACTATACAGTTGCTGACAGTGGCACGCCGGGGAAATGGTACACCCCCAGCACAGCGGTATTGGGACAATGGTTACCGGAACGGTCCCGCTCCTGACATAGTCATATCAGGACAATGATGCAGAGAAACGTCCAGCCTCCGACAGAAACGTTGATACAGCGCGTAGTCTGGCCTCTGACAGAGTGCTGACGGGACAATGCTACAATAAGTAAGTGGCCCAGCCTCTGACCGAGTGCTGACGGGACAATGCTACGACAAGTAAGTGGTCCAGCCTCTGACAGACATCCACGAAGCATCCTTACAGTTTAGAGTCAGCGTGACAGACCCTGAACAGCTTCCCACCGCTAACGCTGCCGAGTATCGGCAGTTCCGACATGCCAAAGAAATAACGTCGAAATTCGCAGGCGAGTAACTTTGCAGGAAGAGAGAGAGAGAGAGAGAGAGAGAGAGAGAGAGAGAGAGAGAGAGAGAGAGAGAGAGAGAGAGAGAGAGAGAGAGAGAGAGAGAGAGAGAGAGAGAGAGAGAGAGAGAGAGAGAGAGAGAGAGAGAGAGAGAGAGAGAGAGAGAGAGAGAGAGAGAGAGAGAGAGAGAGAGAGAGAGAGAGAGAGAGAGAGAGAGAGAGAGAGAGACATGATGAGAATGACGCAGAATAACGCATAAAGAAGCATGGAGAGCTGTTGCGGTCGTGAGAAGAAACCTTTGAAGCATGGACCAGTACTTGCAAAGAACCTGTCATGAGGCCAAAGGAGAATAATGTAGTCTGTAGACAAAGGGAGTGAAACCTCACTTTTCAACTGGCGTCCCCGTAATTAAGCCACAGGCAGCGGAACGAGTTGGGGACCGGGCACTGTGCCCCCTGAAATCCGGAAATTTACAATTGACCCTGTGGTGTTGACTGGCAAAAAATCGATCCAAAATGTCCAAATGGAATGTCGGCCAACGTAAACTATAAAATTACTGGATCCGCCCCTGTCCCACGGTAGGCAGGCGGAACTATGTTCATGTTCGGGGGAATTGCAGATACAGGTTTTACTTCACTTTATTGCATGCATATGCTGCAGGGTTCATGCTCAGCTCCTCCAAACTGTGTGGCGGGGGTTGAAGTCCGAATCGCTGGGTATCGCTCGCGAAGTGAGCAGCTTATCTGAAAACAGATATATGTGTATTTTACCTACAATCACGTCACAGCAACTTCTTCATGTAGCGTGTTTGTCGACCGACATATCGATTTTATAGCTACTTGAATGCCTTTTGCAGTTCAAAGCGGTCATTATTTTTGATAAAAAAAACGATAATATCAATATGACCCAGATTTACTTGGTTGAGATCACACGGTAACAAAATGACCTCTGGTACACCAACTGAACCTGCATTGATCTGTCAGTATACATTGGTCCGATTGTGTCTCATAGCAAGCAACCGTTTGAGACGTAAAAAACAGCACCTATGAGCGACTTTATGACGTCATTAGAACATGCCATTAAGATGTTCGTCAGGTTAAGTTTTTACACAACACACCCTGGGTATTCATTTGAAGGTACCGAAAGTCTCAGTGTTGCTGGCTCAATTGATTTGACTGTTATCGCAGACACACCAGGGGAAAAAGTTCCCCTCGGTGACTCGAGGATTAACGTTTGACTATCTTGTATGGCTTGTATGCGAAAATGTTTCAATGTACCTACATCTAACAACTGCATTGGATACAAGATCGTGACCGCAATAAGGAGATCGTGACCACGAAGATCGTGACCTGAATTAGACACGCAATAATTCCGGTATCGGAAGAGTCTAGAATGCATTGTCTTGATGCAAAAAGTTTGAGTGATGTAAGGGAAGAGTGGCAAATTTCAAAACGCTAACATTAGAGGTTCGGGAGTTACCTGAGAATAATACCAGGGGGAGAGAGTGGGTCAAATTGATAACCCGCACTGCAAGGGTTAAGTGAACAAAAGAAAGGAGGCACGTTCTTTGATGATTGGGCAATATACTAAACCAAGCTAAGTTCAGCTAAAGATTCACAGTCAGCAGACAAATGAAGCAATAAAGGCCAGCCGTCGACAAGGGCTGGATGCTACCGATGGGCTTTATCTTAAGTTCAAGCATTACAGTAAGTAGAATCATTTGTTTGGCCCGATTAGTCCGATACCGTGGTCCTGCCCATGGGTGCAGTTGAAATATAGGTCGCTTGGCTAGATATTGACCGTCAGGAATCGAGTCCGAGTACCACATCAGGTCGTGTGCCTTATATGACGCGCACACGCAACAGGGCGGGGCAGTGTCGGCGCATTGGAGGCACGTTAAGCGGTCGGCTCGAAAGGTGTTGTTGAACTGGAATCGCAGATAGGTTGGTGGGGTCGGAGTTCACACAAGAGGCTTCTCTTGGCCCAGGACCTGTTTCGTACCGCCGTCTCCACAAATATTCGTGTTAAATGCAAACAAATAAACATGAGAGAATCGCTTAATACTGTTGGTGTGGCTGTGCCACATACAAAATAAGTTAGCGCTGCTACAACAGGAACGAAATATCATGTAGAAACGATAGGAGGCCAATACTAAACCAATTCTTGATATTTCCAGGAACATGATTAATGTTTGAGCTGGGTGCACCTGTGAGGAGCATTTTTTGTGGTCGTGCAATTGTGTTTCCCCACATTCTTGTACAACTCACAAGAAAGTTTTGCTTATCAGCAAAACCTTTCATAAAACTGAATCGGATTCACCCATTACGAAAATATGTGTTGCCCTCTTGTTGGACTACCACGTTACTCGAATGCTCAAGGTAGCTGAAGACATTTCAATGTCTCTTTTCGTACTTTATTGAATCGCGTTGGAATGCCTAACCTTTAACCCAAGGCTGGCAGCTAGCGTCAGAGTATTTTACCCTCAACCTACCGCTGGTTTAGAAGCGTTGGAACGAATGCAAAAAAGTAGTTAGGCCAGCACCGTTTTGCTCCATAGATACAATTTTTATATCGAAAAAAATGGTGAGCAGGCATGGAGGACTTCGCCCTCAAGATCCTACGCTTATGTGTTGAAAAAGGTCAATAGAGAACAAAAAGACGGTAATTTCTTTTCAACGAACTCAACGACATTTCAACTTTTTATAACTAGAAAACGCGAAGATATATTATGTTGAAACTGTTAAAATCCTGTTCGCGCATCGATGCCAGAACCCGTCGCAAAGACGACGCGCGAAAAACGAAAAAGACACGCCCAGTATGGTCGCGTGTGAGTGACACAGTGACTTCAGATCCCGTGACTTTTGAACGAACTGAAGGGTGTACAGAAAAACGCCAAAAATCCAGGAACAAGCATACTTACAATAAGTCTCCGTCAATTGACAGCGATTCTATAGGACAAAGATGCTGCCCTCTACGAAGTCTGTATTTTTGTGAAACGTGTTTGTCATTAGGTGCAAAACTCAAGTATTATATTTTCCTTTTTTTCGATTTCTTCTGTTATTTCATTCAAAGAGCCGGAATATATGTGATTCCGAGTAAGATTGTGAATATTCATGGCAAATTTCGTAGCAAGTCAATAACTCTAAAAATGACTGAGATATGGTGCACCAAATATTCAGCAAGTGTTTCAGTGTTGTCAGAAATTGAGTGTCGCGCATCGTTGCTGCACCGTTTGCGGTCAGTATGGAGCCAGCATCCGCGGCACTAGCCTTCGATGTTGTTTGAAAACTCGCAACCCTTTCCTATTTTTGATGAAACAAAAAGTAACGGGACAAATATCCACATGTGCTCATGCAAGCATTCATTGCGTGCAATGGGTTTCTGGCACAATTTTAGTGTAGAGACATGCACCGCATGGGAACAAGATCCGACTCAATATTTAACCTCAGAATACCACGTAGCTCAACATGATCTCGATCTTATCTTTACTCGTGGATGTCTTTCTTGACTATGTTAGGATGTACGACGCATGCCGGCAGTCAAATTCTGCCTCTTCGCTGCTTCAAGTTGATGATGCTCGACGAAAATAGAAACTTCTCCAAGTAGGTAAAGACTTGGGCTGGCCTAGGACGTCACATACAGCACTTAAGTCAATATGCTTGAATTAACGGAGCTCATCTTGTTGAGTTCTGTCGTTTGCCAGCAAAAGCAACGACATCGGTCTGTAACACTTCGAGTTAAGCAGGGGAAGAATCTGCCCCCTCCCCTCAATGGGGCACATTCGGCTGCTAACCCCAGTGGTGTGTCGGTTAATGAAGCTACTTAGGATGTGCGCTGGAGTCCAGAGTTAAGTCCAGAAAGTAGAGTTAAAATGTGTGTTAAAGAAAGCTTAGAGTTGATTGATATTTTTTCTTATATATCTCCTTTGCTTGACCTTTCAGGTCATACCAAACTGCTCAATGTCGAAATGCAGCCAGTCTCCCGTCTTCAACTTAGTTTTCTGACCATGCTGAAGCAAATGCCATTTCGAGCTTCAAATTTGATGACATGGAATTTGATGACTTGTCTAACACAGGTGACAAGTTAGAGCATAACACTGATGGAAATTTTCATATCCGGTCCTCTCTCTCACACACACACACACACACATATATATATATATATATATATATATATATATATATATATATATATATATATGTATATATATATATATATATATATATATATATATATATATTATATATATATATATATATATTATATATATATATATATATATATTTTAGGTTATTATATCTGAAATAATAACCTCAATATATATACAAAATAAAAACTACAATTTTCTCCACCAACTTTGACTATGATCCACTCAAGGGTACATATCCCAGTATAGCTGACCTGAAAAATAACACCCACCCACATGTGATCTGAAGTAAAATGTTTTTGCTTTGATAAAATGTTATGCTGTCAATGAAAATGTTGAAAACTACGAATTATAGTCACGGTGAAGGTCATCCTGGTCATTTACCTATAACATTTATATATTTTTAAGGCTTATACGCGTGAAAATATATTGAAATTAAGCTTACCACATGATTAAAATATGGCATTGCTTACAGCACGTATGTCTTGCAATTGTGCTTTAGGCCAGGTTAGTGGCCTGTGGTCACCCAAATTTTTGGTCCATAATGGACCAATGTGACTTTTTGTGTAAAATTTGCTGTGTAATTAGCTTTCAAATGGAATGCGTTTAACTCTGCGTCCGTACGAGAAATTGAGATATAAAATCTGTTCGAAAAGTCAATTTTGATGGACCCCGCCATTTGGGGTCTTAAAATTATTCTTAAAGAAACAATGCGGCCATTTTGGATCCCCACTCGTCGATGATACCGGCTTCGCGTTCATACACCGCTTAGTTGGGAAGTTAGAGAGGTTTTTTTTTCATCCGGAAAAAGTCGTCCCGCATCAGAAAAACGCACGATTTTTGGCATGCATCTTGTGTGCTTTGTTGTGAAGAATGTTTCAGTGTTGTGCATCTAAGTAGCGTACTGATAGGACGTCGTGACTTGACTTTGACCAATCCCAACTCCATATCGCAACTGCTCAGAACATTGTAGTTAGTCGTGTTCGGCCAGGCGTTCTCGAGCTCTATCTGGACAGTTGGTTGGAGGAATGGGTCGGTATCTCTGTGGGAGGGTGGCGCTCTGTGTTAGGCTTAGGGATGGGGAGGCGATGTGCACGATTCCAGGTGTCGAGGTACGGATGAGGTTGTCATGCGTGGTTAAATGCTGTGAGGAGAGATTAAGTTCACATTCAAGCCGTTTTATTTGACCGGGTTCTCCTTCGGAAGACTGATCTTTCATCGTTTTTGACATCGCAACTGAGGTGGGATGAATCTGTCTGATAAATGAGACAAAGAGATCTGACCTTCCCTCGGGTGTTTCACAATTGTTGAAACAAAACGATCGGACACAAATCAAGGACCGCAAATGATAGAGTAATGGTGACTACATTTATTGAAAGGTAAAAGGAAAACATTTTAAGATCTGCAACCATTTGGCCTCAAACATGAACAAAAAATGTCAAGAGGAGCCCAAGAGGACATGCTCCAGATGTCCACCGTTCAGTCGAAGGCATTGTTGAACGCGACGTGCAAAGTTGTTGATAACGCGTCCACATTCCTCCTGGGTGATCGCCTGAATCTTCTCAGTGAAGGCTACCTTCAATGCAGCAATGGTACGAGGGTTACCCTGGTAGATATTGTCCTTGAGGAACCCCCAGAGGAAGAAATCTGTGGGGTTCAGGTCAGGCGAGTGAGGTGCCCACTCCAGTCCAGCTTTGCGGCTGATGAGACGCTCCACAAACTTTTCACGGAGCCAGTCCATGGTGACATTAGCAGTGTGAGGAGGAGCACCATCCTGCTGGAACCACTGTTCCTCCTCATCAAGGTCCTCGCACTCCTCGAGCTCTCCCCAGAACTGATCAAGCATTGGAACGTAAAGCTCTTTTGTCACTGTCACTGCGTTACCCCGATCATCTTCGAAGAAGAATAAGTCCAATGGTGCCATGCTTGGAAATGGGGATCCATGCCGTGACATTTTTTTTAATGCAAAGGGCGTCCTGAGGGTTCTCGCTTGCCCAAAACACCCAGTTCTTGGAGTTAACCTGACCATTCAAGAGGAAGTGGGCTTCATCCGAAAACCAGACATCATTCAAGAATTCCTCGTCATCGTCGATCATCTGCGAAAACCACTGGCACATGGCTATCCTCTTTTCAATATCAGCCTGGGTCAGTTGTTGCTTCACCTGGATACGGTAGGGATAAAGTTTGAGGTCCTTAACCAGAATGCGCCAAATAGAAGACACAGAGATTTCAAGTTCTTGGCTCCTGCGTCGCAGAGATTTGCTCGGACCCCGGCCGATTGACTCTTGAACCCTGGTCACAATCTCGGGTGTTCGGATTGTTGTCGAGGGCCCTGATGGTGAGGAACCCGTTGCCAGACGATCTTCACAAGTGCCATGAGCTTCAAAGTTCTTGACCAACTTGGAAATCTGACTCCTGTTTGGAAATGTGTTCAAATTGAACTTCCTTCTGTATATTGCTTGAACAATCTTGAAAGACTTAGTTTCATAATATGTCTTCAAACAAAAGATCTGCTCCATCGACCAAGGCATGATTTCACTATATTTGGTTGAATATATCAAAATGTTAACTATTTCCCTGCAAGAATCTGAAAAGAGAAAGATAATAAAGTAAGTAGGGAAGATTTGAGAGGCCGCCGCTTTGTTTCAACAATTGTGAAACACCATGCATATATATATATATATATATATATATATATATATATATATATATATATATATATATATATATATATATATATATATATGTTATTATATATTTTTTTTTTTTTTTATATATATTATATATATATATATATATATATATATATATATATATATATATATATATATATATATATATATATATATATATATATATATATTATATATATATATATATATTGTATATATATATATATATAATATATATTATATATATATATATATATATATATATATATATATATATATATATATATATAGATATATATATATGCATATATATATATGTATATATATTCATGTCCGCAGAGTGCATTTTCATAGGATTATATGAAGAATCCCTTGGATGTTCAGAAATAGACCCGTCCGTCCCACACGGAAATAACCAGCTGATAAATAAATGAGTTGGATAGGAGCTGCCACTAGCTCGGAGTCATCACAGGAGATAAAACACGAATGAAACGGAATGGAATGGACTGGAAGAACAGGGGAATTGCAATCACCCATCCTGCTATAAGCCTTTGAGAATTGCCAATGCTGATTATAGCACATTATTCAAGGTGTTGTTGATAATGCATTCTGTGGCATTGCCTTCAGATTCCCGAGCTCCCTTCCACCCCAGCATTGTTCGTCATCCTACTCCTGACAAATAAACAAGACTGGAGACGACGGGCAACTAACGCCTCCCTCCTTCAACTCAATAAATAGCCGGCTCTCACTGCCGCACGCCCGGGACAGCCGTGGCCTGGTAGGTGTGTCGTCTTCCGTCTGTTTGATGTTCTATTGATAATTAAGTTCAGACCCTTGTCGCACACCCGGGAAAGAAGAGAAGAGCGGGCGATGGAAATTCCTTGTACAGTTGGATAGGTGGAAAATATCAGGCGCAAGGAAACTTGCTAAATTTGCCTTCGATGCCATCACCTCCGGTGCTTATTTCCGAACTACATGGCGTCATTTTTCACTGCCGAAGAATATACTCAGAATTGATCGAAGGCGCATGGCAAGATACAACTGGCGCCATGTGCCTAGTTCAGTGGCAGCGCTACCGTTGCCGGCAGGTCGGGCACTTCTCTGCGATATTCCATTTTCCTTTCTACATTATCGGACGGCATATGACATAGTAAATCACTTGCTATAGATGGTATGCAATAGTCAAGCACACATTTAATCTTACTATTCAATAGATCATCTATTTCCCCTTTAACATATATGCACAACATATTACACTTTTGACATTCCCACTCATTTCTTGCACGCTATTCACCTTTAATCAATGAACACAATGTTAAATCACTGATAAGCAAACTCAGGGACAATTAACAAGCACAGCATGCCGCTGCTTATCAGCCCGTGCATCATGTCTTTGTACCTATCTTTCAGTCATAGACTTTGGAGCAAGGAGTAGGATGGGCAGTGACATCAACTATGAGGCCAGTCGACGCTTTCCCCTCGCCCAATGTTATATAAGGGTGTCGTCGAGCTAGCGCAGCCCCCCCCCCCTCCCCAGTTAATCAAATCTGTGAGCCCGGGTCAAGTTTTCCTCTGTTCTATGCACCAGGTACTCTTTTTAAGAGTCTGATTTAAGAGAATGTCATTCCAAAAATATTCCGCAGGAACTTACTATTTTGATTGTGGGCCCGATCGCTCAAAAGCCTCGTTCCCCACTAAATTCAGGTAACCCTGACCCCCGTGAGAGGATTTCCTCCTCTCACGGGTAGTGACTTGTGGGAAGAGGGACTTTTTGGCGCTTTGCTCGAAACAAAATTAACAGTGGGCCATTACAAAACTTATGGCGTACACTAGGGCCCTATTTTAGACCCCAAATGCATTGTGATCATTGTGGAGCCTAAGCAAACGCCTCCACCAAATTAATAACTCACTATGCTAAGCTTGGCGTTATTGGGAAACGTTGCAGCGGGAGGGTACAGAGACTGCACTATTTCGACCTGGAACGTAACGCTACTTGACATGATCAGAACAGCTCTTCTTCCCCTCCCTCCTTACATGAGAAGTAGGCCCCAGGACCCGCTCGAACTTTGAAGCAGCGGCATACTGTCCAGGCCATTCATTACGGGATTCCATTCAAGCATCGCATTTCAATGTCACGCGCCAGGAACTTGCTATCCGCTGCTGATGCAGTTCCTATGGCTGTGATGAGCACGGGTTCATCATTTGAAGTTTAAATGCGGTTGCTAAACGCAGACGGAATCCACCATGCTACTCGTCCGGATATAGATATTTCATCACGTTGATGAATATTCACTTGCACTATTATATAGTCGTTACATTCAATTCGGAAGCTGCAAGCAATTGTTGGTACATACGCTACCCTATCCTACTTCACAACACGAGACTGGCCAAAGCATGCAGAAGTGGGCGCAATTCAAGAGCAGGAAAAGGCATCTCCAGTTACCCAGCAGCGGATCAACTTCTGACCAATTGCAATGGCACAAAATGGTTGACGCCTGTGGAAAACATTCCGATGAAAACAGATGTAGAAGATGTATTTGATCATTGTTTCGAATACGGTACGGCCCCGCAGCTAGCATGCTGGAGAAGGCACTGGCTTGCTGTATTACATAGGCTGGGATTCCCATGCGTAAGTAAATGAACCTTGATTGCAGCTTTGTAGTCACCCCAGCGGGATTAGGGAATGGCATCGATATATCATAATTCCGCACTTCTTCCAATAACATACTGTGATTTGCCACACAATGGGCTATAGCCAGCCATCGACGACGAAGCCGAAGACATATATTTGATAAAGATGCCCAGGGACTATTCATACTTACTTATGGTCTCGGAACAATGAAGCATTGTGGGCATTGACGTGTTCGTTGAGAACTTCGATAACTGAAAAAACATTCCACTAATGTCTGAAGCAAGGCATTATATGTCTCACTCCAGTGCATTCGCGACCATTTAAGGTCTGCTAAATATTATAGAAATACAAATATGTGTACATGCACTGAATTCATGTGTTAGCAAATATATCATAATCCAACTGTCCCCTTTGTAGTATTTTACCAAACACAACTGGAAAATGAAGACATGGCTTCACATCAGTAAGGTTCCGAGACGGTGCTGTCCTCCACAAAGAAATGCACTGAATAATATGCTGTATTGCATGCAGATGTCAACATGGCGTGATTCATTGGACCAGTTCGGCACGACATGGCATGATACATTAGACCAGCTTGGCACGACAATGCATGATACATTAGACCAGTTTGGCACGACATGGCATGATACATTAGACCAGTTTGGCACGACATGGCATGATGCATTAGACCAGTTTGGCACGACATGGCATGATACATTTGACGTGGGGATAATTAAATAATTGGAAAAAAAATAACAGTTTGGCACGACATGGCATGATACATTTGAGCAGTTGGCACGACATGGCATGATACATTAGACTAGCTTGGCACGACAATGCATGATACATTAGACCAGTTTGGCACGACATTTTGAGCAGTTGGCACGGCATGGCATGATACATTAGAAGTTGGCACGACATGGCAGATACATTTGAGCAGTTGGCACGACATGGCATGATACATTAGACTAGCTTGGCACGACAATGCATGATACATTAGACCAGTTTGGCACGACATGGCATGATACATTTGAGCAGTTGGCACGACATGGCATGATACATTAGACTAGCTTGGCACGACAATGCATGATACATTAGACCAGTTTGGCACGACATGGCATGATGCATTTGAGCAGTTGGCACGACATGGCAGGATACATTAGACCAGTTTGGCACTACATGGCAGGATACATTTGAGCAGTTGGTACGACATGGCAGGATACGTCAGACCAGTCGGCACCAGGTTATCAAAGCTCAAGTTATCAAGTTAGCATCGCAGCCTCAGCATCTTAAATCATCCATACCCTGTACACCCTGAATTTTACCAATTGTTCAAATGCCCGAGTACCTCAAAACCTCGAAATTGCGACAACAGCCTGAAATGGGCGAATTCAGCCTGCCTCCCTCCCCTATCTCAGAACCGCAAACCCCAGCATTGAAAAATGTCAGAACTTCAAAAGCAACGCCATTGCAAAGCCCGGCTGCTTAAGCATTCCAAGTTCTTTTTCCGAAAATTGCAGAGCTTCGAAGTTGTGAATGTTTCAAGATTCTCGAATCAGCTGAGAACCCAGCTGATAAAGGCAAACGACCTTAGAACGTGTCCCGATTCGGACTGAGCCTAGACCTTAAAAAACGCTCGAT
Organism: Ashinkailepas kermadecensis; assembly: GCA_034440615.1. Classification (NCBI taxonomy): domain Eukaryota; kingdom Metazoa; phylum Arthropoda; class Thecostraca; family Neolepadidae; genus Ashinkailepas; species Ashinkailepas kermadecensis. Next base: position 83,820 of record JAOTOM010002429.1, read on the forward strand.
AACCGCTGAGACGATGTCACCATTTGGACTGAGCCTTCACAAACACCCTACAAAACGCTCAATAGCCAAGCGGTCGATGTCAAAATTCGGACCGAGCCTCGACAATACCTTACAAAATGCGGAATAACCACGCAGACTATGTCACAATTTGGACTGATCCTTTACAATACCAAGCAAAGCGCTCAATAGCCATGCAGTCGATGCGCCCAAGAACCCAAGAATCTAGCCAACAATATCATGCTAATTCTATGACATTTTATGGTTCTTACACATGAGGTGGAGCTGCGATATAGTTTTCGGTGGTGTTTCGGGGAGACCCAGACAAGCATAGACTCCGTCGATTAAAAATGAACATAAAAGGCACTCGCCCCACTTTGACAACCAAAAACCATTGAATGGCGCAACTGAATGTGGCAATCAGCTTCGTTCTGCTTCGTTAAGTTTGATGTGAAGATTTGCTCAGCTCTTCTCTCAGTGGTATCGTCGACAACACATATTATTTGGCGACACTTTGTATTGTATAAATGAAGTCGGATCATGGCCGGGCATCAATGAATGGTGTATGTGATCCACGTCGTCATGATACGAAGGCTAATGTCATGGATGATCAAGATCATGTATTGCGAACGCTACCATCGGTACTCGGGAGCTCCCTGGGTGAAAATACAATCCGAAAAATAACAAAAATGCTGTGTGACTGATGAGACAAAATGCCAATGCCCTGGACAAAATAGTCTAGGATCGGCTTATCATCTATACACTCACTTTCACTCACGATCAGTCAGACCTATTGGAAGCGAAGCAACCACGAAGCACAAACACGTGCACTTCGGAATATGCTTCTAGAAACTCGCTGTCATGACGTGCAGTGAACGGAGCCAAACTTGAGCCCTGGCACTTTGACTGCAGTTAACTGAGCTAAACTTGAGCCCTGTCACTCTGACTCGTGGCCCAGTCGGCACATGAGAGGGCCATATTTCACATACTCGATGGCCAGATGACGTTTGACATGAAATTTAATCGCGTCTTTTGAAGATGCGTTCCATGTTCCACCGACCATCACATGAAATTTTGAGTACGTGGATGGAAGCAAAGCTTCTTAAGCCATCAAAGCTTCTTAAGCCGTTGCATGCTGGGCGAGAACCATAGGTACTCTCATTCATCAGAACGACTTTTCAGCAGGATGCCAAACAGCGGCAGTATTTCAGCAGCATACCAAACATAGCGGCAGCACTTCAGCAGCATACCAAACATAGCGGCAGCACTTCAGCAGCATATCAAACATAGCGGCATCATTTCAGCAGCTTACCAAACATAGCGGCAGCACTTCAGCAGCATACCAAACATCAGAGGTGCAAAAAAGTACCCTCCTACCCTCCATGGAGGGTAGCAGATGGACCTGATAACCCAACTCCTTCGTAGCACAATCTTGTCGAAAACATTAGCAGTCCCCACTGTGTTAAAATGGATGTTTCATGTAAATGAAGATGCTAATCGAAATTGCATGTATTAACTTGGAAAAATTGTAGCAGGGGTGGATCAGAAATTTTCAGTAGATGGAGGCACTTGTCTGGAGTAGCACCATTTCATCGGAAGGCCACCACTTCGAAAGTCCCCGGAACGGCGCATTCGGAAGAAAATCGTTGAACGGGGGAGGAGGTGCACTTCAGCTTGCTGAAGTGGCGCCTTTTCGTCTTAGGGGCAGCCTTTTCCTCCGAGAGGTGAGCCTTTGGCTGAGAAATCCCTGGAACGGAAGGTGGGCGGGTGCACTCAAGCCTTCCTGGAGGGGAGCCACCTTTCCATGCGGAGTAGATACATGCCACCACTGCTCCCCACCCCTGTATCCGCCACCGATTAGAAGACATTTGGGGATATCACTTCGTGTTGTGGTAGCAACAGTTCATATCCCGTATCATTTTTATCGTAGGTCATTCTAAAATCTGATTGGTCTAATATCAGGGAAACGTAAGCTGATTGGTGCGATGGTTGAGATAGGATACCCCATTCAAGAAAGTGTTGGTCCGTTCACCCTCTTGAGTCGTTTGGCCTGAGACAAAGTATATCAGGTATCTAGCGATAAAGCATGTGGAAGCATTTTTGAAAATGATTTTGTAAAATAAATCTTGGGTTTTTATTTTGCAGCTCATGTGTCGGAAATTTCAACGAAAATTCGCTACATTTATATTAATTGTGTTTCTTATGACTACACATGGAATACATTTCCACACTAACCGGCAGGGTGGTGTACATAACTTTATAAATTCATGTTCGATGATGGGGATGTGAAACGAGAAATTCTGTCCTAAATATGCAATTTTAAAGATGTTTTAATGGTGTGAGATATAAATACAAAACAAAGAAAAGTAACTTCGTTCACTACTTTCTCAAAATAATAATTATCACAAACATATAGCAATAATTAGGTGCCAATGCAGTTATGATGCACGCGCCAATGCACGCGGCTGCGCCAATCGTGAATTCCTCCTTGTCAGCCGCCAAAGGATAGGATGAACAGCGATTGGAAACGTGCGTTCATCTCTAATTGTGCGTCATGCACCTAATTGTGAGTAGCAATGGACTTTAGGGTTCATTGGAGTCCTGGTCATGATTCGGAAAACAGCTTGGTCGAGGATTTCCAACATTAAAACATTATCCCGTCATGAAGATTATAGCCTCCTTCTCTAGCGATTGTTAAGCCATGCATGTGTTGTTTGGCACAGTTCAAGCTTATTGCTATGTCATAAAAATGGCAAAACGAACTGAAATATTCAAAATGCAGTCTCGAATATCACAAACACGAAGTAAATTATGATCTCCAAATTTAAGTCCGATTATCCAAAAACATTCATCCAAATTCCATGATTCCAAGATATAAATCAAACCATTGTTTTCTTGCAAAATTTAACTGATGTCAATCATGCAATTCTTCCAATAAATATCCATCGCATCATGCCATTGTGGGTCATCCGTGTTGCATGGTTAATGTCCAAGATTAAATTTCCCAGCTTCCAAAAATACGACTGCTCTTGGAACCTGAACCGCCTGAACATCAATCTAAGAAGAAATAGCACACATTTCAAAGGGTCATTGAGAAACACCTCGGAACATGGCTGGGTAAATATGTACCTGAAGGTAATTTGTGAAATTCTTGGAATTCCTTTTTCTAATGCGATGTTTATGAATGTGGTTAACATGAAGTGGCCACTCATTTCTTCTGCAATTGCATACTTTTCAGTTGGCAGGCAAAATAACACCAGAAATAGGCTTGCAGTTGGGTAATTTGGCATGCGAGCAATGCTTTAAAAATGTGGCATAACCTGACCTAATCTAGCATATCATTCAATGTGAGAATAAGTTAAAAAAAAAATCCCATCTTCAAGCCATTGTTTCCTTCAAAAAAATTAACTTAGAAACCTAACTTAACCTTTTTGCTTTTCTTGTTCCCTTGTAATATCTTAGACATCAACATTTGGTGTTTAATGTATGTCTTTGAATCATGGATTTAGAGGAAAATTCGTGAGCATTCCTACTCTGGGAGGTTAGTGTCCTTCTTATTTGTAGTATGTGAAAAACCTGTGACTTCCAAGTGAATGAGAACCTTATGCCAAATAGTAAATCAACAATGAATGTAGCACCATTCAACCTTCAAACTAGAAAATGGAGGATATTTTTCTTTTTGGAGAAGAAAATCCTTTAGATGGCAAAGATCCAGGACCAGTGTGCTTTTGTTTCATTCCTGTACCCATGGTGTTGCAATGCAATTTTGGAAGCTTTATTGTCATGTTATGGTTTTGGCAACCTCAGCTTGTTGTGGCATCGTTTACATTTTATCTACATTCATTTTTAGCAACTGAAGTGTGTTGTGACACAAATTGGTATGTTTTGTAGGCACATTGATTTGACATTATTGGCTGACATATTGCAGTTCTAGCATACCCAGTGTGTGAATACAATTTTGAACCTTTGTTGTCATGCTGCACCTTTGCACCATTGCTAAGCTTGCTAATGCATTGCTTTTATGTGCGTCTATGTAATATTTCTTGTCACCAATAAATCAAGGACTGAGGAAAATCAATGCTTGCATTCCCAAGAGTAATTAGGCAGTGATCTGCATCTTCAGTGGCGGTACTGTGCACTGGAATGTAAGCATACAGAGGTAAATGCACTAGGTAGGGCCGCATGTGATAGGTCTGGCCTTTGTAATCAAGAGAGGGTATCCGATTGGCACATTTTTGCACCTCTGCCAAACATAGCGGCAACACTTCAGCACCATACCAAACATAGCGGCAGCACTTCAGCAGCATATCAAACATAGCGGCAGCACATCAGCAGCACACCAAACATAGCGGCAGCACATCAGCAGCACACCAAACATAGCGGCAGTTAAAGCACGATTGCACTAGCCGGAGACTTGCCATTTTTTGCTTCCTTATTGCCCAGAATTGTGTTCCTCGTCGGAGGAGAACTCAGAATTTGAACCCCAATCTAGTTACCTGCTCACGGGCATGCCGTGTCGACGCATGATTGCACTCGTCATCTCAATTTAAGTCAGGCTAGTGGGAGGTAATCCTGTCTTGAAATTCAATTATAATTCACCAGTTGCCCATAAAAGCTTGCGGGCCGCCGGATGTCTAGAAAGAATGTCATCAGACGTTACGAAGACGAAACGATTACACAAACAAAGATGCTCAAGAAAAGTACAATTATTTGGTTCAGAAATGTTTTGTAATGCCAAAAGAAAAACATCGTGAAGTTGACCAACTTGCTAAGTAGGTTCCAGCAGCACAAAAAAAAGAAAAACAGACGTAGACAGAAGTACTTGGTCCAATTAAAATTAACTCATGCAGTTACGATAGATTACAAATTGTGCAGCATTGCATCTAACTGTTGCTTTCTGCCAATTATCGCTGCCCAACTCATGCAAGCACCCCAAGATGTCCCAAGTTCCAGCTTCAGCCAACAATATTTCAGGCACCCACAGAAACACATTGGACCCGCAACAGCGTTCTGCACTGAAACAAAATCACCTTTCAATTCCAAGTATTGTCTTTGTTCGCTTGACTCGCGACATGAGCCACAAACGCCTGTCTGCATTGCTTGCAACGGAGCGGATCTCAATACCGACACAACCGACCTGAATGCTGGGGTGACAGATGCAAAGGCACTCACCCAGAATAGCATCACTTCACTGCACAGCTGGTGGTGCCATCAACGACATTGATCTGACTACACCACCTCAATCATCTTGACGGCACTGCCTCCATCAGATGATCGCTTAGAAAAGAACAAAAAGAACAGCTGACCGCTCTGACGGGCGACTTCACCATACAAGAGATGAGTACCAAAAGGCCGTGCAATGGGACCGACATTGGCTAGGAATCCCACGAACTTGATCAACGTTGTGCTTTTACGTACTAATCTTGCCTGTGATGGGCTCCTGTTTTATCCCACATCAAGCTGGCACCGGTGGCAATGACGCCGACGTTTAACGCCAAGGTCGGTTGCCCATGGGAACGTCAGAGATGCAAAGGAAGCGGCAATCTCGATATATATAGTCGGATTAGAAAAAGCAAGGCTACACATTTAGACAAGGCCCGAAAAGAACATTTCAGAAATGAATAAGCCAAGGAATCAAACGTCCTCCTTACTCACCACCAAACGCAATCTCGGAACCGAACCGTCCAGCCTCAGCCCCGGGGGCCGTGGGATGATGTCACAGGTGCGCCGAATTCGCAAAACTAACAATTCTCAATACGAAGTGGGTACTAGTGTTGGGCAGCACCAAAGCATGGTTCTCTGTTTGGCCAATTCACTACCCGGTGCAATAAAATAGATATATGTTGGTATTTTTGTTGTATTGTGTTTTGTTGTATGTTTCCATCCCAGGGAGAGTTCAGCTTCCACAGAATCAAACATACTATTTTGCTAGGGATATGTGTGTGTCAGTCAGTCAGGCAGTCAGTCAGTCTATCACCCAACTCCGAAACCCAAAATTCAATATTAATGAAATTAAAAACATACTTAGGATGGGTTGAAACAGTAACAAGCCAGCTTCAAATCCATTGAAACTCTACAAAGGGTGCTTTGGTGTGAAATGCGTGAAACCATTGGTAGTACATGTTGAAAGGAAAACAAAGAAGTTTTTTTAAGACAGCGCGAACATTCAATATTTATGGCGATAGCTGAGTAACTACGAGTCGCAGCGATAGGAAACCTACACACTGTCATAGAGAATTGAACAGGGAACCGTGTCAGTTTCATTGTTTTCATCTGCACTTGTCACGTGACTCCTACAAGAGGCTAGCAGGCGAAATTTGCTGTTATGGGCTGTATTTCATGATTCGGACCAGATCTGGGCAAGCAGCCGAGACGATGATTTGAAGCACGTATTACATTTGGTTCCTGTACCAACTGCATTTCGTCCAGCAGCAGTAAAACTGTGCGCCCCACAGTTGCGGCGCTATTGTGGCCGCAAGGGGAAAACGTCACGAATAGCAAAATAGGTGAATAAAGAACTGTGCTGGTTGCACAGTGATTGTGGCCAAACCAATCCGCGGATTGCAATATCAATTACATATATGGACAGACCATTGCATTGCGGCGAATGTCGTAGTCGAAGAATACACCGATGTTAAAAACGCGGTTCTATGACAAACTACGTAATAATTTTACGGATACAACCCAACATTGGAAGGGTTCGAGTCCCACCACAGTGGTTCTGCACCAATGTCGAGTGGTGATTTGGGTTTGGATCCCACGAAGTAGGAACCATGCTGTGCGGCTAGAACCTGAGCTTCCTCGCCGGGATAAACGGCACGCGACGCAGCGTAAGTAGACGCCAGGCGGCAAGGTAGGTTGCACAGCAGGCGCTCGCCCATAAACCGTCTCACATAATGCAGGGGGCCACGAACGTCACGTTCACCCCATTTAGGTCCGGAAAATCCGGCCCGGCCAGGCGGCGACCGGAAACGCCACCAGAACGCCTAGTAGCGTTTCAGCCATTGAACTGGTGCAATGGCTGATAAGGCTAAAAGCTTTCCTGACCACTTTGCGGAGCTAGTCGATGGCCCGGTGCGGAGAACGGCTCCCGACGGGGCTCAACCGGTAGCCCGTCGTCGAGTCTCCCCCGCTCTGCAACGCCAATAACACCAGAAAGCCGGTGAACTATGACCAGCCATCAGCGAGGCGATAATGACGCCATGAAAGTGCGATCGAGCCACTGTGATGTGCCCGCGCAACCAGCGCATAGACACAAGTAGCCGACGAGCAGCTTTGCGCGCTAGTGAATTAATACGGGGAGGTACAGCTAGAGTCATCTATCGGATGCTGGCGTAACCAGGTCTCGTCGACTGCGAGCCGATTTCGGGTGTGCCAGGCATGATACAAAATATAGAATACAGAATATATGTGCCATAACAGGAAGTCGCTAGAAGCTTTTCGTGGATGGGAACCTCTCTCGTGGACAGCGGAACCTCGCGCCAACACCGGATCGGCCCCTCGGAGAGCTGGATAGCTCTCCGAATCTCATACTGTAAGTATGAGTGAAATCTAAGTGACGCACCGAGAACATAATCCCGACGAGGAAGTTACAAATCCGACGAACACGCGAAGAGACTGAGAACAAGATGAAAAGACCGACGAGAACGCAGATTCGACGAGAGCATGAAGCGATCGACGAGACATGAAAAGAGACCACCGCACACATAAGGAAACTGGTAAGAACATAAGAAGACCTACGAGAGCATAAGGCGAGAGACGCGAACATTGATGGTGTGAGGAGACCGACGTACATGCGAATATTGGCAGGTACATGACAAACACAAATCGCACGCAATCGTACAGAGCACATTCTGACGAACCATGCGTACCACCTAGCCAGGCCCATGTCCGCCGCATATCAGCCATGTACTGTGTTTTCCAGGCAAGCCAGAATGAATCCCTGACCATATGTGACGCTGCCTGGAATGTCGACAGGAGGTATCAGCACCCCCACCCCATCCACTTCGTCACATATGAACCATCACAGTGTTGTAAATTCAACACGACAACGGTGTCCATGTGTTAACATGAAGAGCCGAGTCGTTTCGCAACTGCTGGTGAGCCCGGTTGACATTTCAGTCGACTAAGATTATCTTCTGGTACTTGTGGGTTCAAAACCGGCTAAAGCTTGTCGAAACCCGTCCAACATTGCACGAAATCATAAATGCCACACAATCAGGAATTTCTTCCAACAAGAATAGATTAACCGAGACATGACAACACCATAATTATTTCAAGAAGACTAAGCTAGATTCCACCTGCCCTTTTGCCATACCAAGGTTTAAATTGCTCAGAGTCAACAATGCCTGCTCAACATGCTGGCTAGGGGACCAAGGTTCCCTCAACAACTGCCGCCCCTCCCATTTATTCCGGTTGGCTCGGAGGGTAGCGCTGTCGTCGCCAGTGGGCGCGACTCGCCAATCAAAATTTCTTAGGCGAAGGGCTGTAAGACAGCACACACGTTCCATCAAATGGGACGTAAATGCTTCAACTATCTGCTTTACCCGCGGTCAAACTATTATAGATAAAACAAGTATAATAAACAGCAAAACCGACTGCTTACCGACAAGCATTAGAATGGACAACTCAATTCTACTTCGAACCTCCAACCAACCTCGAACTATTGAACCATGCCCCGGGACCAGTGATGGGCCCGAGCAAGTTGGCAGTACAAATTTCCCCCCCCCTCGAGTGATGTGAAACACTAAGTACATCAGACCGCCCTTTTCAAGCTCATAGAAGCTCACTTGGGTTGGTGAATGGGGGCGAACGGCAAAGAGGTTCTTGATGGACTTTGACTTAATTAAAAAATCTGAACCCGGGTGGAGCCACTTCAGAAGGGCGACATTTAGCCAATAGCTACAGATAGCGTGGAGTGTGTGTAGCCGAGTGGTCATATGACCCGCCCTCGGGCGTGAGCGATGTCGAAGTCATGAGCTCGACTCCACGTATCTCGGAGACTACCATGGGTAGACACATGCCACTAGGAGAACTCAGATTAAGACTGATTTAGTAGAAATATCCATAATAAGCAATACTTCTGAACTTCGGCCGAAGGACGTACAAAGTTTGTTTTTAAAGCTAAGGAATAACTCGACATTACCATTCATTTAGGAGCCTAGCTGACAGCGCAGGGAGCGATGTTCTTTTCATTGAGGGTGTTATTGTCACATCGACTGGACAAGTAGACTCCTTCATAAGTCCAATTTCCCCATAAATGCGCATACTTAAGCACACAATTGCCATTAATGTCGGCAGTTCGTCATAGCTGGGGAAGATTCTGATCTGCACCAACTGCATGCGACGCCGAAGCCAGAGTTTCAAACCATTGCAAACTATTTGGGTAGTTTGCAATGGTGCACTGAAAAACGATTCGCATCTGCTTGAACTGGGAAAACACCTATTAGAGTTAGTAAAGCCCGTTGTTGCAGGTTTTTTTAATATAGATGTTCCAATGTCAGATTGAGTGCTCTCTTATTAAAACTGAATGCGCTCGGCCGAATTTCCGCAATCAATCAAGCGAAAATGAAAAAGTGCTTACTTTCTTTAAAAGATGTGATCGGCAAAGCATGTCTCTCGCCTCCTACAGTGTGCTCGCCCAATGGTTACCTTCAGCGATGTAGTGCACCCTCAGAAGCTGACTTCAGCTCAGGATTGACTATAGATGACTATACATAGACTATAGTTGAAAATAAAGGGAACAAATTGTCCGATGTGAGCAACATATGGAGATCAGTATCACTCCTGACAAGGAACTCCTGACGATGGCCCCTGGCCGAAACGTTGAGTAATAAAGTATAATCCTTAACGTTACTTTTGATGTCAACTCAGCACCTCCTGGTATATTGAAGGTCGTATATTTTCTTTACACGCAATGTCTAAAACCCAGGAGCATCTAAGAGCCATTCTTCGTTGTATTAAACGAGATCAGTATCAACTATTCTGGACACTGATGTTTTTGGAAGTGATGCCACCGTAGCCGAAATTGCTTTTAATTAGGAGAGAGTGTCAGAGTGCATGACATTTGTAAATGCAAACACGATTCACGGGTGATAAATTGTGTCCGGAGCATGCTAAGATCTCAGTTTCATTTCGCAATATGAATGTAGTGCAATATCACCTAATTTTACTTCACATTGGTCTCGTGGGGCCAACACACACACACACACACACACACACACACACACACACATACGTATTTGCAAGCCGTGAAATGCGAGGACGGCTGCCTGAAGTCAACAACCGAGGACACCATGAAGGAGTTACGTGGCGAAATTCGTGAAAGGCTAGGGGATGCATGGCGGCTAAAGACTTACGTGTCAGTTGCACTTGGTCGCTGTAGTGAAGCTACACTTTTCATGGTCAATTGAAAAAAAAACTGAGGACAGCACAGACCTCCTAGGACACTGTATAATTAACTCAAACAGACTTCTCCGGACACTATGTATATTTAACTCATCCCGACATCCGAGGACACTGTGTATATTCAACTAATATTCGTGAAAGCAGAGGATGTCTATAAGCACCCGCCTGCTGACTTACAAGGCCAACGATACGACCATTTTAGGCAGAGGATTTAGATTAACGACTGCGGCTGCCTTTGACAAGCTGATAAAAGAAGAACCTGCTCTTGTTAGGTAGAATGATGACGTTCTCCCCGACAATCATGTCGAGGAAGAGCAAGACGGCAACCCCAACCACCACAGTGCAATGGCGTAGTCAAGGGCGAACGAAGGGGCAGCTCCCTGAAGTGTCCGAGGAACCGACGCGACCCCCAGGAGGAACCAGACGAGCCCCTCAAGGTGTAGGCGCATGGGGCCCGCAAGGACCCCCTGGGCTGACGTGAAGGGCCACTGGACCGACGAAAGGGGCCCGGGCTGACGGAGAGGGTCTCGAGTCAACAGAGAATGCCCATGGGCAGATGTTAAGGTCCCTGGGCTGAGTCAACGTGAAGGGCTTCTAGGTTGGTGGGGGCCCAGATCGTTGGAACGGCATCGAGCTGACAGAAAGGGCCTCCAGCCAGCATTAAGGATCCCTGGGCTGATGACGGGGCCCGAGCCGAAGAAAGGGCACTGGTCTAATGGAGGGAGCACGAACTTTCAAAAAAGGGTCTCCGTCGCGACGGGAAAAAAAATATTGGGTGGTTAAAGGCGACTTCTGATACAATGGAGCTTTGTTGCGGCAAAGAATCTCGGGCTGTCAGAAAGGTTCCCTTGACCGACGGATGGGGCCCAAGCCGTACAAGCGTCCCTGGCCTGATGGAGGGGTCCATGCTGTTGAAAGAGGGCCACTAGCCTGACAGATGAGGTCCTGGGTTGCTAAAGAGGACCCATGACCCGATGAAGAGGATCCCTAGTCGCGGGAGGACCCCAGACCATCGAAGAGGGCTCGGAGCCGGCATGAAGGGCTCCTATGCCGACAGGAGCGGGGGGGGGGGAGAGAAAGCCGCACAGGGAGGCTATGGTCTGATAGAGGAGACCCAGGCTGTTCAAAGAGCAGGACGGAGAGGGTCCTGAGCCGCTAGGGAGGGCCCGGAGTCGATAGAGGGGGCCCAAGCCGGACTGGATCGGCTTTGGCTCACGTTGATGGAGAGGGCCCAGAGCTGACAACCGGCCTCAAGCCGATGAAGAGGCCCCGGAGTTACGGAGACGGTCTGGGCCGAAGCGGAGGGCTTCCGGTGCTACGTAATGGGCCTCTAAGCCCATGGAGGGACCCGGGCGGTTAAAAGTAGTAGCGTAGCAAATGGGCGAAGGCGAAGACACCCCTCTCCTGTCGTGGTCGATGAACAAGCTCCCCTGAGAGCTGAAATGATTCCCTGTGGGCTCGCGATTGTTGCGGGGAATACTGAGAGCCACACTCACAGATACAAAACCTTTGAAGCTAGAAAGGCTGCCGAGGATTGCGAAGGGCCCCGAACGGCTGGGGAGGGTCCTGACGATGTAAAAGTGTCACCGAGCACCAGAGAGGACTGCGCTGGGATGTCCAAGAGCCTTGGAAGTGGTCCCCATGAAAAGAACAGAGCCCCTGAGAGCGAAGGAGAGTCCCTAAGGGCTCGAGACTCTTGTAAGGAATGCTGAGACCAGTTTCAGAGCAAAAATTTTATTGGTAGCCCAAAAGGCTGTCGAGGAATGAGAAGGGCCCCTGAGAGTAAGAGAGGACTGTATTGAGATGATCCTGATGCTTGGGAGGAACTCTGAGGGATCGACAAAGTCCCCTAATAGTTAAAGAGGGTTCCGAGAGCTTCAGATATTTTCGAGAAATTGTGAAGCCTGTCTCTGAGCTGGATGTTCCTGAAAGCTAGACAGGTTTGCCGCGGACTTTGAATGGCTCATGCAAGTTGGAGAGGGCTCCTGATGGATGAATATGGCCCCTGAGGGCCAGAGAAACCTGAACTGGGATGCCCCTGCATTTTGGAATGGGCGTCGGAAGGATCCGGATCCCTGAGAGCTAAGAGAACCCTTGGGAGCAGGCGATGGGTGTGCCGAGCACTGCGAAGGGCTCCTAAAACCCTGACAAAGTGCTATCACCTGCTACGACGCTAAACCCTTTCTTGAGAGCAAAGAAACACCGTTACTGGGCTACTTTCCGAAAGCCAATGGCGGCCGTCCCAGCGGCGACAGCTATTTCAGCGGCCACAGCGGCGAAGGCCACTTCAGAGGTGGTGGCCTCTCCAGCGGCCATGGCCGTCCCAGCAGCCATCGCCACCTCAGCGACGGAGGGGGGGTGGCCTAGAGCGGCCGAGGCCGCTCTAGCGGTGATTGATGACCGCCCAAGCGGCCACAGCTGTCCCAGTGGTCTGGCCACAGCTGCCCCAGCAACCACTATCGTTCCAGCGATGGCGGAAAAGACAGCGCAGCGATAGCTGGGTTGGCGGCCTTTCCAGCGGTACCAGCTGCTTCGCCTTGGATCGGGGTGACGCCGGTTAAGCAAATAAAAACAAAAAACAAACAAAAGCAAACAAAAGCAATAATTTGCAGGACACTGAGTATTGGACATAGCTAGTCAGGCCTGTTGCTGTTCTTTTCCTCTTCCAAAATCTTGCATTTATTTTTCCCCACTGGTATTCACGTCTCATTTTGAGGTACCAACCCACCAGAGCCTCGGCTACCCCGGGCTTCGGCAAATCCGGGAATTCCACCTTCCTGAGGCGGAAAGCCACCTCCTGCCTTCGCCTACCGATGTAAAGTCCTCTGGTGGCGGGACAATATTTAGCAATATATTTCAGTGTGCTTGTGGGATGTGGGCATACGTGAATTAGCTTCGAATTCATGAGAAAGGATTAAGAAAATCCACTGGGTACCATACTAAATCTGGAACTCAATGTGTGGAAGAAGACCAAAATGCTCATGTTCATGGTCTCTTCAAAGTACGTGAAATGACACTGTTGCCACATGTTGGTCCTTTTCTTTCCCAGACAGTGTCCCGCCCAAGGTCTCTTTTCTCCGGGGTTCAGTAAATACCGAATGCCTAGCACCAGTAATGCTTCTGGGTGCATATCGTTTCAACGGTGATCTGGAATGAGCTTGACCTGCGATCTTGCCGGGCTTAAGGCTAGAGAGCTACTTTGACCCTCTATAATAATTGGAGTTTCGTGAGCGTATAGCGGAATGCACCTTTCCCACTGCCCGCGGTAAATGAAAACATCATTTGAGCTAAACTATGCGCAAAGTACATACATTCACGATGACCTATCTCAATGCGAATATGAATGACATACGACACCAATGCATTGTATCTCTGAAAACATTTTGATGCCGGCTTTTGTGGTAATCAGGTCAATGCATCGCACTGCTGTTCATATTACATACGTAACTGATCATATTCTATCACACAGCTGGTCATACTACGCACCTAACTGATCACGTACCATCACACGGTTGGTCATACTACACACATAACTGATCACATACCATCACACGGCTGGTCATACTACACACATAACTGATCACGTACCATCACACGGTTGGTCATACAACACACATAACTGATCACATACCACCACACGGCTGGTCATACTACACACATAACTGATCACGTACCATCACACGGTTGGTCATACTACACACATAACTGACCACATACCATCACACGGCTGGTCATACCGCACACCTAACTGATCACGTACCATCACACGGTTGGTCATACTACACACATAACTGATCACATACCATCACACGGCTGGTCATACCACACACATAACTGATCACATACCATCACACGGTTGGCCATACTACACACATAACTGATCACGTACCATCACACGGTTGGTCATGCTACACACATAACTGATCACATACCATCACACGGTTGGTCATACTACACACATAACTTATCACGTACCATCACACGGTTGGTATACTACACACATAACTGATCACATACCATCACACAGCTAGTCATACTACACACATAACTGATCACATACCATCACACAGCTAGTCATACTACACACATAACTGATCACATACCATCACACGGCTGGCCATACTACACACATAACCGAGCACATAACATCACATAGCTGGCCATACTACACACATAACTGATCACGTACTATCACACGGCTGGTCATACTACACACATAACTGATCACATACCATCACACGGCTGGTCATACTACACACATAACTGATCACATACCATCACACGGTTGGTCATACTACACACATAACTGATCACATACCATCACACGGCTGGTCATACTACACACATAACTGATCACGTACCATCACACGGTTGGTCATACTACACACATAACTGATCACATACCATCACACGGCTGGTCATACCACACACATAACTGATCACGTACCATCACACGGTTGGTCATACTACACACATAACTGATCACATACCATCACACGGCTGGTCATACCACACACATAACTGATCACATACCATCACACGGTTGGCCATACTACACACATAACTGATCACGTACCATCACACGGTTGGTCATGCTACACACATAACTGATCACATACATACCTGGTCTATAAATACTGATACATACCATCACACGGTTGGTCATACTACACACATAACTGATCACATACCATCACACGGTTGGTCATACTACACACATAACTGATCACATACCATCACACGGCTGGTCATACTACACACATAACTGATCACATACCATCACACAGCTAGTCATACTACACACATAACTGATCACATACCATCACACGGCCGGCCATACTACACACATAACTGATCACATATCATCACACGGTTGGTCATATTACACACATAACTGACCACATACCATCACACGGCTGGTCATACCACACACATAACTGATCACATACCATCACATAACTGGCCATACTACACACATAACTGATCACATACCATCACACGGCTGGCCATACTACACACATAACTGATCGCACACCATCACACGGCTGGTCATACTACACACATAACTGATCACATACCATCACACGGCTGGTCATACTACACACATAACTGATCACATACCATCACACGGCTGGCCATACTACACACATAACTGATCACATACCATCACACGGTTGGTCATACTACACACATAACTGACCACATACCATCACACGGCTGGTCATACCACACACATAACTGATCACATACCATCACACGGCTGGTCATACTACACACATAACTGATCACATACCATCACACGGCTGGTCATACTACACACATAACTGATCACATACCATCACACGGCTAGTCATACTACACACATAACTGATCACATACCATCACACGGCTGGTCATACTACACACATAACTGATCACATACCATCACACGGTTGGTCATACTACACACATAACTGATCACATACCATCACACGGCTGGTCATACTACACACATAACTGATCACATACCATCACACAGCTGGCCATACTACACACATAACTGATCACATACCATCACACGGCTGGCCATACTACACACATAACTGATCACACACCATCACACGGCTGGTCATACTACACACATAACTGATGACGTACCATCACACGGTTGATCATACTACACACATAGCTGATCACATACCATCACACGGTTAGTCATACTACACACATAACTGATCACATACCATCACACGGCTGGTCATACTACACACATAACTGATCACGTACCATCACACGGTTGGTCATACTACACACATAACTGATCACATACCATCACACGGCTGGTCATACTACACACATAACTGATCACATACCATCACACGGCTGGTCATACTACACACATAACTGATCACATACCATCACACAGCTGGTCATACTACACACATAACTGATCACATACCATCACACGGCTGGTCATACTACACACATAACTGATCACATACCATCACACGGCTGGTCATACTACACACATAACTGATCACATACCATCACACGGCTGGTCATACTACACACATAACTGATCACATACCATCACACGGTTGGTCATACTACACACATAACTGATCACATACCATCACACGGCTGGTCATACTACACACATAACTGATCACATACCATCACACGGCTGGTCATACTACACACATAACTGATCACATACCATCACACGGCTGGTCATACTACACACATAACTGATCACATACCATCACACGGTTGGTCATACTACACACATAACTGATCACATACCATCACACGGTTGGTCATACTACACACATAACTGATCACATACCATCACACGGCTGGTCATACTACACACATAACTGATCACATACCATCACACGGCTGGTCATACTACACACATAACTGATCACATACCATCACACGGCTGGTCATACTACACACATAACTGATCACATACCATCACACGGCTGGTCATACTACACACATAACTGATCACATACCATCACACGGCTGGTCATACTACACACATAACTGATCACATACCATCACACGGTTGGTCATACTACACACATAACTGATCACATACCATCACACGGTTGGTCATACTACACACATAACTGATCACATACCATCACACGGCTGGTCATACTACACACATAACTGATCACATACCATCACACGGCTGGTCATACTACACACATAACTGATCACATACCATCACACGGCTGGTCATACTACACACATAACTGATCACGTACCATCACACGGTTGGTCATACTACACACATAACTGATCACATACCATCACACGGCTGGTCATACTACACACATAACTGATCACATACCATCACACGGTTGGTCATACTACACACATAACTGATCACATACCATCACACGGCTGGTCATACTACACACATAACTGATCACATACCATCACACGGCTGGTCATACTACACACATAACTGATCACATACCATCACACGGCTGGTCATACTACACACATAACTGATCACACACCATCACACGGCTGGTCATACTACACACATAACTGATCACATACCATCACACGGCTGGTCATACTACACACATAACTGATCACGTACCATCACACGGTTGGTCATACTACACACATAACTGATCACATACCATCACACAGCTAGTCATACTACACACATAACTGATCACATACCATCACACGGTTGGTCATACTACACACATAACTGATCACACACCTTCACACGGCTGGTTATACTACACACATAACTGGTCACATGTCATCACACGGCTGGCCATACTACACACATAACTGATCACATACCATCACACGGCTGGTCATACTACACACATAACTAATCACACACCATCACACGGCTGGTCATACTGCACACAAGACTGATCACATACCATCACACGGCTGGTCATACTACACACATAACTAATCACATACCATCACACGGCTGGTCATACTACACGCATAGCTGATCACATGTCATCACACGGCTGGCCATACTACACAGATAACTGATCACATACCATCACACGGATGGTCATACTACACACATAACTAATCACACACCATCACACGGCTGGTCATATAACTGCACACATGACTGATCACATACCATCACACGGCTGGTCATACTACACACATAACTGATCACATACCATCACACGGCTGGTCATACTACACACATAACTGATCACACACCATCACACGACTGGTCATACTACACACATAACTGATCACATACCATCACACGGCTGGTCATACTACACACATAACTGATCACACACCATCACACGACTGGTCATACTACACACATAACTGATCACATCCCATCACACGGCTGGTCATACTACACACATAACTGATCACATATACCATCACACGGCTGGCCATACTGCACACAAAACTGAGCACATACCATCACATAGCTGGCCATAGTACACACATAACTGATCACACACCATCACACAGCTGGTCACACTACACACATAACTGACCACACACCATCACATGGCTGGTCACACTACACACATAACTTATCACATACTATTGCACAGCTGGTCATGCTGCACACATAACTGATCACATACCAACACACAGCTGGTCATACTACACACATAACTGATCACATCCCATCACACGGCTGGTCATACTGCACACAAAACTGATCACATACCATTGCACAGCTGGTCATGCTACGCACATAACTGATCGCATACCATCACACGGCTGGTCATACTACACACATACCTGATCACATGCCATCACACG
>JAOTOM010002430.1:0-102515 GCA_034440615.1 Ashinkailepas kermadecensis
AAAACTCGTTTATGCACTTTTGATGACCTTGACCTAAGGCCAAGGTCACCATATTCAAAAGTCCCAAGTATATCGACCACGTCGCGTCGATTGGTGAAGGTTTCATGAATTTCGGTTGCGTACTTGCGGAGCATGGGCGGCGCAACAGCCCTCAAAACGAGTTTTATGCACTTTGGATGACCTTGACCTAAGGTCAAGGTCACCATATTGAAAAGTCCCAAGTAAATCGACCATGTCGCGTCGATTGGTGAAGGTTTCATGAATTTTAGTTGCGTATTTGCGGAGCATGGGCGGCGCAACAACCCTCAAAAAGAGTTTATGCACTTTTGATGACCTTGACCTAAGGCCAAGGTCGCCATATTGAAAAGTACCAAGTATATCGACTATGTCACGTCGATTGGTGAAGGTTTTATGAATTTCAGTTGCGTACTTTCGGAGCATGGGCGGCGCAACAACCCTTAAAAAGAGTTTTATGCACTTTTGATAACCTTGACCTTAGGCCAAGGTCACCATATTGAAAAGTCCCAAGTATATCGACTACATCGCGTCGAATGGTAAAGGTTTCATGAAATTCGGTTGGGTACTTGCGGAGCATGGGCGGCGCAACAACCCTTAAAAGGAGTTTTATGCACTTTTGATGACCTTTACCTAAGGCCAAGGTCACGATATTGAAAAGTCCCAAGTATATCGACTACGTCGCGTCGATTGGTGAAGGTTTCACGAATTTCGGTAGTGTACTTGCGGAGCATGGGCGGCGCAACAACCCTCAAAAAGAGTTTTACGCACTTTTGATGACCTTGACCTAAGACCAAGGTCACCATATTGAAAAGTCCCAAGTATATCGATCACGTCGCGTCGAATGGTGAAGGTTTCATGAAATTCGGTTGAGTACTTACGGAGCATGGGCGGCGCAACAACCCTAAAAAGGAGTTGTATGCACTTTTGATGACCTTCACCTAAGTCCAAGGCCACCATATTCAAACGTTCGGAGTATATCGGCCATTCCACGTCGATTAGTGAATGTTTCATCAAATTCGGTTCAGTACTTTCGGAGTATATGCGTGGCAAATTTCCTCAAAAAGGATTTTGTGTATTTTGGTGACCTTGACCTAACGTCAAGGTCACCATACTAAAAACCCTACGTATATCGATCACGTCACGTCGATTGGCGAAGGTTTCATGAAATTACATCGTGTAGTTTCGGAGTATGGGCGTGGTAAAAAGTCTTAAAAAATGTTTTGTGCTTTTTTTAGTGACCTTGACCTAAAGCCAAGGTCACCATATTCAAAAGTCCCAAGTATATCGACCATGTCACGTCGATTGGTGAATGTTTCATGAAATTCGGTTCCGTAATTTAGGAGCATGGGCACCGAATTTATTGCCAATAAAGATGTACTTATTTTGCGACCTTAGGCCAAGGTCAAGGTCACCATATTTTAAAGTCCCAAGTAAATCGACTATGCTGCATCGATTGGTGATGGTTTCATGAAATTCAGTCGAGTCATTTAGGAGCATGGGCACCGCAGCATTTTCAAAATGGATTCAAAATGGCCGCTCCAAGTTTAAGGGGTAATTTAACAGCTTTAAATATCGGTGAGAGTCACCATATTCAAAAGTCCCACGGAAATCGACCCCTTTGTATCGATTGGCGAAGGTTTGATGAAATTCGGTTCTGTAGTTTCGGAACATGGGCACGGCAACAACCCTGGGCAACAGAGTAGACCCACCCCTTTTTTAGTATACAAGAACAAAATCAGAGAATATCCAAATAACTTCGAGTCAAATTATCGGTAAAAGCACGTGATGTTTCGTGGTCGGCGTTTCGCGGTTGCTAACATCGCTACAGGTTTTGCCCAATTGACAAATCCTGCTCTCGAATTCATTGTATTTTGTGTAATTATGTATGCGGCCTCCGATGTCTTTCTTGTCCGTTTGCTTACATTGTTTACCAGGACATTAAACTTGGCCCAATTCGGAAGATTTTTACATTCGTCAATATACGAAACAATTGCGTTTCATTGTCTGTGGTACCGCACGTCGCGTTTGTGTTATTTAATTCTTGTCTGAACTCCACTTCCTGTTTCTCCCACATACGTCTTTGGACATCCAGAACACGGGATTTCATACACAACACTGTCTTCTGACCAACGGTTGGTTCTGGGTGCTGTCATCATGTCTCCTACTTTCGTTGCAGAAATTATGGCGACTTTAATTTCGGCTCTTTCTAAGTGTTTGTTGGCCATTGTCAACGCACGTTTTAAGAACGGGATTGTTAGAAACCTGTCTGGTTTCGATGTTATTTTATTACGTCTTTGCTTCTTTTCTTGATTTCCTGGGCCTTCTTCTCGAGTTTCACTAGCAAGCCTCTTGGATATTTTAGCTTACTAAAAGTGGAATATACATATGTATATGGTCAATTTCTTCACAAATTTCAGGACTTCGCTGTAAATTCTGAATGCTCTCAGGAAGAACCAAATTACAATGCCACTTTTTACTCTATTGTTGTGTGCTGAATAAAAATGAACATAGTCTTCCTTATTTGTTGGCTTTTTCTAAACTTTAAAGGTAACGGCTGACTTTAAAGTTTACAGGAACGCTGTGGTGCATAGCCAGAAGCACCCCACCGTGAACAATGGTGTCAAACAAGACATCCTTGCGGAAACAGAGCAATTTGTAATGGATATCCTGTGCTCCGCTCTAAGTTTTACTCCCTGCAGGCATACCACTTCTAAAATCTGTACAGCTCCACTGTAAAAAATACGATTTAACGCCCACTGCTGGTGGGCGATTTAAAGGTTAATGCAGGTTTTGGAACACATCACAGATACAGTTAGTTCTGGTTTCTGATGCCACTACCCGGCCGGGAGGGAGAGCTGCTCACCACTCCGACCGGGATCCACCACCCACCCCTTGACCCCTGCCGGCCAGGCCAGCAGGTACTGGGCTGGGGCCCAGACCTTTGGCCTGAGGCGATAAGTCGCTTGTCCTGTGTGGAGTCCTACGGGCCTGCCGCTCCTCCGGAATATCGGGATAACAAAAGGGGTTTTGCTCCCCCGTCACAACTAGCACCGTGCGGAGGGGGACCACAAACTCCAGGACGCCGTCAACCCCGAGGGACGGGCCGAGAGGGCGCGACTACGCCGATCAAACTGAGCGAGCGGGCAGGATAGGGGAAATTATCCTACATGCTCATAGTAGGGATAGTTGGTGTTGCAGGGCCAGGTGGAGGACAGGAATGTTGAGATGGGATGGACATTGGAATGGAGACGTAGGGATGGAGGGATGAGTGAGGAACTCATCTTGCCCTTTACCATTGGACAAGCCCGCCGGATCATTGGAGCACGCAATCTCCCCTCCCCAATTTTTCATTTCCCAAAGCTCCACACTATGGCCGTAGTTCGTGGTTTTTGCGTCTTCTCCAAACTTATGTTTAAAACATTATTGTGCCTCTCGCCACCATGACATACTCTACATCGATTTTTCAATTGGCTGCACTCGGAGACTGCGCGTATTGAGAACACAGCATCACGCAGGTCCCCTCAAAGGCTTGCGGAGGCCTCTTTGTAGCCTCCATAGCGGCCACGAAGACAAATCGGTGGCATCATCTGCCATACGCCACTCACTCTCCTCTTCCCCGTGGGGAAAGAAATGCTTGGCATGGTAATTGTTGGCTGATGTTCGAGGAATGTTCAAACTTGGCCAGTTCGTGTTCACCTGGCATGGAAAAGTGAATACATATCATCCAGACCTCGCAAACCACTCGAGTGGTAGTACTTGATCAGACGTGTCAAAGCCAGCCATGGATGGCAGAAAAGGTAGTTATAGATTGTGGTTATATAAAGAAATTCTGATTAAAATCTCCTTGCTTCCCATTCCCACATATATACGCTTGTGTATATCTTAGTCATAAATCCTGCCAATTCGTCTGCTCATATCTGAAACACAACACAACAATGTACAAATGTATTAATAAAATCGCTTTTGGCATTTTAGCATATACTCTCACAAAACAGCACCAGTTTGTACAAACAAAATAGTGAACAATACAAAATGTTTAGCCTCGTCGGAGGTACGACCGCGACCGCACAACACTTCTGAGTAAGGCTCACCATTGGGCACACCGTAAGCTGCTCTCTAGTCGCTCGTCATCGTGGCAATAAATAACAACACGGACGCGGTGGGTGGCGGGGGGCCGCGGCCAGCGCACAGAGCTGGCACTGGGCATTGTCGGGTCTGTCCGCTGGCGCACGCGGCCCGCCGGGGTCGTCGGAACGGGGCCGGCCGCTTCTCTCCGAGCCCTACCGGTCGGTAGGGGGGCAGAAGCTGGGCCGGCGTTGAGCAAGGCCGACACAGCATCACTTGGCACCGGGCGCGGCGGCCGGCGGCCGGCGGCGGGCAGCGCCGCCTGGCGGCCACCAGGCGGCGCTGTGGACGGAAGTGCCGGCCGGCGGCGCCGGCCGACGCCAAGCGAGCTGTGCGGGAGGGCGCGTGGCGACGCCGGATAGCGCGTCACGCTGCGGGGCGGTCAGGGCGTCGCCCCATGGCTCCGCGGCTAGCGCGGGCTGCGGGCGGTCCGGCGTTTGGCACATCTGCGCTGCGCGGTCGACAGACGACGCGACTGGAATGTAGCGTCGGGACGGCGGCTCGCCAGCGGGCGGCCGTCCGGCGGACGGCATCGGGGCAGGGTCAGACGCCAACCTGCCGGAATCGGGGCAGGGTCAGAAGCCAACCTACCGGCATCGGGGCAGGGTCAGACGCCAACCTGCCAGCATCGGGGCAGGGTCAGGAGTCAACCTGACGGCATCGGGGCAGGGTCAGAAGACGCCAACCTGACGACATCGGGGCAGGGTCAGGAGCCAACCCGACGACATCGGGGCAGGGTCAGAAGACGCCAACCTGACGACATCGGGGCAGGGTCAGGAGCCAACCTGACGACATCGGGGCAGGGTCAGGAGCCAACCTGACGACATCGAGGCAGGGTCAGAAGCCAACCTGACGGCATCGGGGCAGGGTCAGGAGCCAATCTGCCGGAATCGAGGAAGAGTCAGATGCTAACCTGCTGGCATTGGAACAGGGTCAGGAGCCAACCTGTCGACATCGAGGCAGGGTCAGACGCTGGCCTGCAGGCATATGGGTGGGGTCAGCTGTCAGTCTGCCGGAATCGGAGCGACATCAGCAAGAGAAACGTCACCAAGCGCCCCTGGGCTAGATAACGTCTTAATCAAATAGCATTGGGAATGCACATGCTCCAATAACATAGTTTAATTTAAAACGGGAGCATCCAAAACACGGCAAGAAGAATAGTGTGTAGTGTGGAGTGCATGGACTTGATTTCATCGTACAAAATCCGACATCAAGTAGGTTTCGGCCAACTCCAAGACAAAGAGACGGGGATCGCTCAAATTGGTATAGATCAGCGCGCCAACGCAGTGAGCTCGGCACTGATGTGGCCTCACCTACGGCTAGTCGCCCCACGGCAATCAGAAGGAGCAGCGCGTCAACGCAGTGAGCTCGGCACTGATGTGGCCTCACCTATGGCTAGTCGCCCCGCAGCAGTTCAAACAGGATATCGAAGGTGGGTCCGTCCGAGGAACTCCTGGTGGCGATCAGCTCCTTGCCGAGCTGGCAGGCGCGCTCGATGTCGGGGATGCGCAGCAGCAGCTCGCCGAACTTGCTCGGCATGTCAGCAGAGTGCGACATGGTGTACTGCTGCAGCGCGTGCAGCACCTGCTCGCGGGTGCTCGCCACCTTGTGCGCCTCCTTGAGCGTGGATTGGTCTGTGGAGCAGGGCACACCAGTGGTGGTCTGCATATACATGGATGGACCACAAACTCACAGGAGCTCTGAGTCATGGTGCGGAAATTAGTATTTGGCAAGAACAACCCTCTTCAGTTTAGGATAGTTATTCAGTGATGGTGTCCCATACATATTGCATCAATGGCAGGAAGAAGAAGAACCTTCGGCTCTCCTACGACGCATTCAACTGCTAGGTCAAATGGCGTCGCCAACCTCTCACACAGACTGGTCGCAGGTAGACTCAGCAATCCGGTTGTGGGATTCGAACCCACTATCTTACGATGAAGAGTCCGATCAAGATCCAAACCGATCAAGATCTCGATCTCGACCAAGATCAAGAGTCTTGCGCCCTACCGACTTAGCTACCGTGACCCCGACTAATGACAGGAGTTTCTTTTCCTATTCATGCTATATTTCCTGACATTACTAAGCAGCCCTTGGAAAAAAGAAAGCTGTTTTGTCAAGTACATAATGCCACACCATTTCAAGAAGCCGGAAGTGAATTGCCATGCTGTGCTAGATCATGTATATCTGGACTAAACACGCAAGAAACGAGTGGGGAAAGTCAGATGATAACCGTAATCCGGGTTCAAAAGGTCACGAGTATAAATCCGACACCGGCCAGACGTGTTATCGGCCGGCTTTAACGCGGAAGATACAACAACTGGGAAAACAAACTTGGCGGCAGTATTCATCGTATCGCGAGATTAGCGCCGACCGTCATCACCCACAGCTTGACTTCTGCGCAGCAAGAGGCCAGGTAAAAGGAGACACTGAAGTTAGCAACACAATATCGCCGTGCTGCCGTGTCAGTGTTGCAGCACTAAGGTGGATGCCAAAATTGTACTGCTCGACTATTTGACGAGCAAAAAAAAAACGGTGTGGTCTCGAAGACTGTCCGCATGCCCCAGGACACGACCTCACTGTGTCACCGGAGCGTCACCCTCTTCAACAGTCGCGCCAAATCTGGGCTGTCCCATCGTACCCAAAGTGCTGCCTGGGCAGCCTGAGAGCCAGCGCGTGTTTAGAACTGTTGTGTAAAGACACCGAACGCCGAGAATGCGGTCATGCATCACTGTAGTGTATCTATGCGTGTGTGCAATGCGTGCAGTAGCATCGCAAACAAAACGGCATGAGGGACCACACTTTTAGCATGAAGTTCACTCGCTGCCAATGTTCGCACTTCAGAGGAACTCAAATTTCCCGTATAAAAAAACAACTGGTGGCACTGATGAGTTGGTTAGTTATCTGGGCTCTGGGGCGCATCGGCCATGTTGATCATATAGCGCCCATAACAGTGTTTTACCTAAATTTCAATTTCCAGCCAGGGTTACTTCCAAGTGTACGGAGTATTCGCTACGCACGGGCACCGACGAGCGTTCATGACATACTGCGTAAAGGCCGGCCGACACAAAGTCTAACCCATGTCAGACGTAAACTCATATCGCCCTAAGCCGGGATTACAGTCACCACTTGACTATACCGCCGAGGTGGCCGCCAATTGGGTAGCGAAGATCGCTGACATTCAAGTGATTGCACGAACCGTCACAATGATGATGGCATTACACTCCTAGTAACACGGTCGTGCAATGGCTGACATGGGTTTTTCAGCGCCAACATATTGCCTGCCCTATTTCAAGCGAGCACCCGAAATCTACTGATATACGATTACTACATGACTGTCAAAAAATGAAAAATTCGTGGTAATATGTAAGCTATTCATACTGAACTTCTACAATTCGACTCAAATAATAACTATGGGGAAGTTGAGGCCCATAGTCACCAATGGCAAGCAATAACCTGCCGATTTACCAGAACTGGCAACTGAAAGAAACGCCACAAGCGGGACCGGCATTGGCAGGACCGGCAACTTCCTTCAGGACTGGAATTGCACTGGATAACTCGATATTTTACTATCGTGGCACGCGAATCATGGAGCGGGACTTTCCCAGGCACTTGGGGCTGGCCGCCCTTGCCATTGCCACCGCAGCCGCGGCGCACCTGGTGAGAAAATCCTGCCGACCCTCCGAGAACTGTCCCCGCTTGGCACAGCCAGGCACTGGAAAATTGGCACCGGAGACAGAAGAGCAGCGAGTGCTTTTACTGGCGGATGTGACCAGGATTTTGCCAGTGAAGATAGTAACGATAGCATGCTTCGCTAATAGCCGCCAGACTACAGGCCAGCAGATTGCATGGGCAGGAATGCGTCTCGACCAGATGGCGACGCAAGCAGCGATAACGCATACAGCGGTCTGAGGTTAACCAGTTGGCCATGCAGTCGTTTCATGACCTATTCAGCGAGCGATAAAGAAACGCCGCAACTAACGGCGCAAATGGCGGCTGCCGGCCGGCCGTGGGCCGCATAGTTGCAGCTTGAGAAACTCCCAGCGGCCGGGTATCCGGGAACGGCCGCCTAATTACTCCCGCCGCCCGCCACATTTGAACTGGAGCCAGCACGCTCCACGCCACCGCACTGATCCACCGCCCGGCCGCCCACCCGCTGGTCCACCGCCACCGCGCTGATCCACCGCCCGGCCGCCCACCCGCTGGTCCACCGCCACCGCGCTGATCCACCGCCCGGCCGCCCACCCGCTGGTCCACCGCCACCGCACTGATCCACCGCCCGGCCGCCCACCCGCTGGCAGAAAACGTCCGCCACGCTCCCGCCGACCTCGCCGGAGGCACTGACCGCCGCTAGACGACAGCAGGATGATGACCTTGAGCGCGATATACTCGTAGTAGTCCACCTTGAGTCGCCGCAGCTGCTCCGTGAGCCCGATCATGCGCTCCACACAGCGGCCCACGCCTGAAGGCAATATCACATGTCACAGGTCACATGTCATAGGCTAAACACACATATACATACATACACACCGCGGCACTGCAGAGGCTTGAGGTTCCGACCAGTGTTCCAGTTATGAAGACAACATCACCGTGGCAGGTCCTAGGATAAGTGATCAGATCACGAGAATGATCCGTAATCTCCTCATAATCCGTAATCATATCCGTAATCGATCAGGGGGGAGGGGGGATTGTAATCGGGCCACCAGCCAAACCTGCAATCAGATTACGAGAAGTATCTATGATCAGATCAACATGACGTTCCAGGGAGAGCATGTTAATAAAAATATATAAAGTATGAAAATTCCAAACACTGAACAGCGGTGGCTTAACCCGAGGATATTGCGCCATGACCACAGCTTGATTCGAGGTCATGAGTCCACTTGCTGTCCAATAACCGCAATTTTGCGCTGATTTATGGCCGTATTAATACAGTCATACTTCCAGCTTTCAATAGCCTGGACAAGGTACAGGGGGTTAATCTGTGTGATGTCAACGTTGGTAAGCCGTCACGACCTTTGTCAGCTGACAGTACCAACAGTGTCCACGATACCGCGTATCTGAAACGGCTAAGCTCTCCGTAGAAGTGTCCCACATGTGCTGAAGTTCAGAGGCTTCGTTAGGTCCGCCTGCAGGCGGTATATTCCCGCCGAATTATGGATTCATGACGACCGTGACAGCGCGATACATGAGAGCTCATTCAGACCTTGTAGCTCTACAAGGGGCAGCAATCGAAAGTTTGTCATTTACGTGAGTGTTGTAGAATTCGCCAGGGCCTTTTCTTCCAAGTTTGCTACAGAGCGTGATTCCCACTACCCCAGTCATGACAGTGTTCCCCAAAGTCCGTGACTAATTCCCATTGCTTCAGCATCACTCGGCGGCCGGAGTCTTGTTGGCCCAGACGGCAACTTCGCAGTGGCCAGTGCCCCAGTCGCCAGTGTCATCTCAGTCATTATTCCTTGGAGATGATCGATCATCCAATTCAGATGCGCAACCAGAACTCTTTGATGGGGAGTCCTAACGATGAACGATGAGATAATTACAAATGAAGAATGGATAGCAAACTCAGTGAATTAATATTTACCAACTAAAGGCGCTCACCTAAATATATCGCAGCACTGTCCAGGTTGGGTTGGCTCGTGTGCACCCGCAACTTCAGCCACGACAGCTTGCTGTGGGCCGCCGCCTCCCAGTCCCTGCTAATCTATTTTACCTACATACTAATCCTACTTAATCTATCTACCATATCTAAACTAACTAAACATCATCCTTGCACCCCGGCCGCTACCTGCTGGCGTATGCATGCGATGACAAGGATGACAAGGAGTGGACGAAGGCAATGTCAAGCTATATAATGTGGCTGGATGTTAGCGCTGCGCTCTGCTCATGTGCGATACAGATGGCGCTACGGTCGTGATCGGTGGGGTGCGGGGTAGGAGAGCTGGGTGGTCGACGGGCACTGTTGGGTGCTATCTCGATGAGGACGCCGAGGAAGATGGAGAATAAACTATCGTACAGTGTCAAAAAAACCTCGTCAGGTCGGATGCTACGGTTTGGTATACGGTATGTTAATTAGACAAAACTTAACTGCTGGCAAATTAAAATTAACCGAACTTAATGTAATGAAAAATAAACTAGCTACGAATTACATTAACGTATTGGGCACGATATCAATCTTAAAGGAAGCACGAAAAAAGTTCAATCCGATCGGGGTTCCAGGAATCTTCTCTAGTTCAGCGAGTACATGCAAGCCTCACCGGCACGGTAGCTTGGCAACGCTGCTGACATACCAGCAGACATAACACGCTGAGACATTAATGCATAACGGCAACACTGACACGCGGGCAAGGCGACATCGTGCTGCTGGACTCGAGGTCTATTTTGACTTGATGAACCGCTATGCAGACAATTTTTATCCGTATCTGCCACAGGAACAACAACCTGTCTCAAAATATGACCTGATGAAAATACAAAATAGCTGCACATGTAGCGACGTCAAAAATTGCGACAACAGTTATTCATGTCTACTACATG
The DNA here is from genome assembly GCA_034440615.1 of Ashinkailepas kermadecensis. Lineage (NCBI taxonomy): Eukaryota > Metazoa > Arthropoda > Thecostraca > Neolepadidae > Ashinkailepas > Ashinkailepas kermadecensis. Next base: position 10,672 of record JAOTOM010002430.1, read on the forward strand.
GGTATACACGTCTTTTTTTAATTCAGGTAGAACAACCCAATCCGCAGATATATCACTTTTCTCTAAATATAATAAGGCAAGAAAAATTACAATATATAACCTTCCCTAAAGAAAACTGGGTAAACGGTGACGGGTGTACCCACGAAGTGTGCAAGGTCAATAGCTCTTTTGAAATAATTCGACATTTACATTTCACCTTCCATATAATGCTTGCATTCCCCACGATATAATAGTTTTCCAAGTCTCATGATATATACCAGGGGATCGACTTCTCTTCACGGACGTCTGAGCAATCACAAATGTGTAGCATGATATGGTTGTCAGTTAGCCGACGGGGTAGACTAGGCCTGTGCAGAAGCGCTTTTCAGACCGGAAGGACAGCCGCCCCCCAAATAGACAAGATTATTCACCCCGGCCCAGGTATGCTCCTCTCATCCACAAGGTTTCATAAAACTCAGCACACACTTAGTTCCACAAAGCTATATGCCACCAAGCAATGGGATAAAATCTGCTTCTTGCTTTATCTTGATCTCAGTCATTTTGACGAGCACAGGAATGACCACATGATTTGTGGCTGTCTGCGGCCGACGCCAGCGACTCCGGAGGGCTCAGCGCCGACTGCCGACTGCCGGCCGACAGAGCGAGTCGCGCCGGTCGGAGCCGGATGTGGCACGTACCGATGTTGTTGGCCTCCTGCACGCTCAGAGAGCGGCCGTGAGATATCCGGATGTGGCCGGGTGTCTCCAGAGACCGGAAACAGCAGGTGAGCAGCAACAGCTGACACCACGTGTTGATGAGCAGCGCCGTCTGGTCGTCAATCTGTCACACACACAGCAGCGACGTCACACATGCAGCAACAGCTGACACCACGTGTTGATGAGCAGCGCCGTCTGGTCGTCAATCTGTCACACACGCAGCAGCGACGTCACACATGCAGCAACAGCCGACACTACGTGTTGATGAGCAGCGCTGTCTGGTCGTCAATCTGTCACACACGCAGCAGCGACGTCACACATGCAGCAACAGCCGACACCACGTGTTGATGAGCAGCGCCGTCTGGTCGTCAATCTGTCACACACGCAGCAGCGACGTCACACATGCAGCAACAGCCGACACTACGTGTTGATGAGCAGCGCTGTCTGGTCGTCAATCTGTCACACACGCAGCAGCGACGTCACACATGCAGCAACAGCTGACACCACGTGTTGATGAGCAGCGCCGTCTGGTCGTCAATCTGTCACACACGCAGCAGCGACGTCACACATGCAGCAGCAGCCGACAAGCCACGTGTTGATTAGCAGCGTTATTGATATCATCAATCACCTGAAGAAGTAACCTCAGTCCAATCCGGTTGCTATTCTACCAATTCCGTCGAAGGATAAATCGAATGGAATCTGCTGAATCATTAGCGTTACCATAAAAAGCCGGACAATCATTTTGCCTTAGACTCCTTGCAGGGGCAGTTCCAGGAATATTGATGGACGGGGTACCTGTCTGGAAGGCGTCATTTCTCCGAACGGGTCCATGTCCCCGGAGGGGCACCACTGGCTTTTAGACAATTGTTAAAGGCGGGGAAAGCGCACTGGAACCTTCTTCAGCAGCTCTGTTTGTATTCAAGGGAGTGTCTTTTCCACTCGGAGAGACGCCCGCGGCGCTGAAAAATGTAAGGGGGTATGCGCTCAAACGTTTCGAAGAGGCGCATTTTTTAGTGAGAGAGGCGCCACATCTCCATCGGAGGAGGGGAGGGGCACAAGACCCTTGTGTCCCTCTGGATCCCTCAAGCTCCGACTTCTTGGAACAGGTAAGGTCGGATGCTTAATACAAGCAGCTTCAAAAAAGCATTTCACTGCTACCTGGAGACTCGGCACCAATAACCATCCTCTAACCCGGGAGCTCGCTCTCCGATGGAAATTTTGCATCACTAAATCATTCGCAATCAGCGTTGCACACCTGCAGACAATCATAACACTGATAACGGCGGCGACTACTTACAGACATTCCAGCCGGTCGGAGATCACGCCGCGCAGATTATACGGACCGAGACCATCACGCGACTCGAACTGCACACGGCGCATCGGAGGCGGCGGCGCCGGCGGCGGCGCCGGCCAGTCGCGATCCGCTACTCACGTGGATGTACTTAAAGAGCGGCAGACTCTTGCACCACTTGACGATCCTGTAGAGGCGGTGGTCGGCGATGTTGCACAGGTTGCTGTAGTCGCCGGAGCCGGCGGCGGCGGCGGCGGCGGCCGCCAGACCCGACGGCTCAGCCGAGGCCGGAGACGGCAGACTGTCGGCCGGCGACGGGTGCCACAGGTGCTCCACCTCCATCATTTGCTGCGGAACACCACAGTCTCGACATGTCGGCCACACACAGGTGCTCCACCTCCATCATTTGCTGCGGAACACCACAGTCTCGACATGTCGGACACACACAGGTGTTACACCGCCATCATTTGCTGCGGAACACCACAGTCTCGACATGTCGGACACACACAGGTGTTACACCGCCATCATTTGCTGCGGAACACCACAGTCTCGACATGTCGGCCACACACAGGTGCTCCACCTCCATCATTTGCTGCGGAACACCACAGTCTCGACATGCCGGACCACACACAGGTGCTCCACCTCCATCATTTGCTGCGGAACACCACAGTCTCGACATGCCGGACACACATAGGTGCTCTACACCCATGATTTGCTGCGGAACACCACAGTCTCGACATGTCGGCCACACACAGGTGCTCCACACCCATTATTTGCTGCGGAACACCACAGTCTCGACATGCGGACCACACACAGGTGCTCCACCTCCATCATTTGCTGCAGAACACCACAGTCTCGACATGCGGACCACACACAGGTGCTCCACCTCCATCATTTGCTGCAGAACACCACAGTCTCGACATGCGGACCACACACAGGTGCTCCACCTCCATCATTTGCTGCAGAACACCACAGTCTCGATATGCCGGCCACACACAGGTGGCCCATCTCCATCATTTGCAGCAATCATGGGTGCATAATGCGGTGGGGCAGGTCAAGGTACGGCGGACGCCGCACAGACTTCATTGGAAATGGCGTATTTTTTAACTTGCCCTCAATCGCAACACTATTAACGTGGTCGCTTTGTCACATCACAGTTTTCATGATTTTCCCATGGTCGTAAACAACCAGTGCATCAAAACTGGAGACGGAGGACCACACTGGAGACACCAGACTGGAGAGGGAGGACCAGACTGGAGAGTGGAGACACCACACTGGAGAGGGAGGACCAGACTGGAGACACCACACTGGAGACACCACAATGGAAACGTACCGTAGGGCCAGGGGTGATTGAGGAACACGGAAACGTGGAGCAACGGGAGGCAGAAGAAGGTCATCCTGGCACAAGGTCACACGTTGAAGGGAAGAGAGGAACGATATCCGTGCGTAAACGGCCAATGGCCCACGATACGAACCATTTAACGATGCAGAGAGACTTAGCGATGCTCAATCAACGGGATAATATGTGGCCTTCCGACCCCTTGTAGGTGCCTGGGCGCACACATACATGGCCACCATGCAGCATTCATTTATTGCGTAAAACATCACGCCATAGCAATTCCTGGCTACGGCATGACGTAGGCATAACATGGGCAAAGTACACTAAAAATTAGTTTCAGAAGCCATATTTAGTTTTCAGCCACACATGTGTACAAATGTGCGCGCGGGCCCGAGAGGCACAGTTATCCGACATACTCGTGACAATGCAGGCTCTGAAGTGTCGAGATCACCCGCATTCGCAGTCACGAGGCCACGGCAAATACCTGGCTACACAAAATCACAAACACAAGATCACGGGAAGTGCTTATCCATACAAATACAGGGTCATGGGACGTCGAAGGTCACAGGGAGCCCGAGGTAACGGGAGCATGCACTGACTGTGCTGTAAGGCGACACACGCCAGCTGTCTATGTTGGCAAGCCGCATCTGGATTGAAGTATTGCGTAGCTAAAGCATTACGAGATACCACCGTATCTGTGCATGGGAGGTAAACGCGATCAAGATGAATGAGTCGAAGGGCAAGCGAGAGCAACAATGAAACTGCAACAGACACGGGTGCCGACCAGCATAAGGCGCCATTAAGGACGCTGGACGAGCCAGGGCGAGAGGCCGGCGGGTGTGGAACTGCCCTGCTGCAGACGCAGGATCGGACAGCAAATCGTGAAAGGGAATTGGCGGACCGACCACCACTACACTCTCTTGACATCCCGTAGCGGCATGCGTCGTACCGCGAACTTAACACGCGCCCTGGAGGGCCTCTGAGAATTACGCGCACTGGAGGGGGGGGGGGGCGGATTCCGCCCCCCCCCCTAAGATCTCAGCTCCTAGTAAAGCTGGAGGAACAAAACTCGCAGGGTGGATGGGCACGGTAGTGAACTCTATTGTGTGCAATTTTCGTGACCATAGGTCAATATCTTCAAGGTCAAATGAGGTCAGATTGGCAACATATTCCGGTTTTGCGTGGCTTGGCTTGTCATCGTTATGGATCGCTGTGATTGTGTTTAAATGCTCCAAAATGGGCATCAATGATGTTTTGGACATTACTAATGATGCAATGCAGATGCTAGACTCAACATTTGACCTCAGGTCACCTATATAGCACCACTTTATCAGGTCAGTTACCTGTTCCAGTTACCGGAACCGGCCGCCCGCCCGACTGCTCCGTCGGGCAGCTCGGAGCAATCGGCTTCGTGAAGAAGGGAGTAAAGTACATGAATAAAGTATGGAAACGCAATGACAAACAGTACAAATGACAACCAGTAGTGCATTTATGGCAACATTCCAGTTGATCAAGTTTGGTTCCATTAACCTGTCATGAACTTGACCTGACTTGACCTTGGTGACCTAACATGACCTTGAAACTATACAGCATATCAATATGCATCAAACAAGTCGCTAGTGTTGCCTAGAACACTTCCCTTTTGTCAGTATACTGGAAGCGCATCAGCGCCGATTTTTTTGGTCTGGCGCTATAACATTTTTTTTACTTTAGCGGCCCCTAACTTGAAATTTTTTCGGCCGATTTCCATTTTTCTTGCTTTAAACACCGCGCCGTTCATTTCTAAGCAGGTACACCGAAAATCGCGTATATCGACCGGTAAAATCTGCAGTTATTTGCGAAAAACCGGAGGGGTGGGCGGATTTCGCCCCCCCCTCCAGTGCGCGTGTTAAAGCAATGTGCTAAATTGCGGATTAGAATACATGCCACGCTGTGTCACGGCCCTTGAGTCTCACAGCCATCCGGCTCAGTGTCTCGTCACATGCAACCTTTGAGCACGAGGGACGGCCCACATCCGAGACTGCCAGGCTCTGGAGCCCGTACGTCACGTGATGCATCACGTCACAAGGACAACCGGCATTGGCTGAGACGGGCGGAGGGCGCCCGCTGAGATCTGATGTGCATTGTAAGCTGCTCGCGCGGAGGAATGCTCTCACAAGCGTCTCTTTGAGCACAGATTGAGAGTACTTCGGGAGAAATGTCGCGGCGACACTTGGCATATATGAAAATGAAGAGCTGATCTGGCTCTGAGTGGGTAGATTAGAACTTGAGGTGCGGCATTACACCGTGGAACGCTGTTGAAAGTTGGGCACCAGCAGAAAAGTCGCCGCAAACCTTCTTAGTTGAACAAAGATTAAGCATATTTGATGTAGACTATTGGGATAAAGAGTGTAAAAATAAAATTTAAAGCAACAGAACTCATACTGAATGAAAAATTACCAAGCGTAACACTGTAGCAAACAGCTACTGTTTCCAAAGCGTGATGGTTAGGTCGGGCCGGGCCACCCAGATGAACGTTTCTACCACATAAACGGGAGTAGGCTCGCTCTGGCTTCGCCCCGGCTCGTAATAATTGGACGACGAGAGCCACGTATGCAGCATTTTAAGTCCGGAGGCAACACGTCAACAGCGGCACTTGATGATTTTCCTCTTTTATAAATTGGGGGTTTTGGCCTCATCGACCAGGATATAACATTTCGCCCTTTAGTGGCCACTTTGCATGGCAGAAACTCAATATTTCCAAAACACGTGGGGTGTGTGTGCTTTTCCGTTCTCCACCAGCTGGAACTGGATGATGTTATTTTATATTTCAGCTTTGGCGTCATAGGCGTGACATTCGCCAAAACACACAGACGTGCATGCCCGCATGCCCAAGCGCACCCGGACGCCACCGTGCCACTTACATTCCGTCGTGCAAATTGCATCGGGAACGTGTTTCACATATATCATACACACCCAGGAGCAATTAGAGAGCAAAATTACGCCATCATCGGAGTGGCATCGCCCGCAGCACGCGGCCATCGTCCCGTGACTGATGCAGGGGCTGATGCAATGCCCCCTCTGCCCGCCAGCGGAATTCCCGCCATTCTCTGCCTGAGCAGGGGCGTCTGTCAGCGGGCTGTGGCGCCGAAACGAACCGGATAGTCATTCCGAGCCGGATCGTCACAGTGGGTACGGCCTTTCGAGCCGGATCGTCACAGTGGGTACGGCCTGTTGAGCCGGATCGTCAGAGTGGGTACGGCCTGTCGAGCCGGATCGTCAGAGTGGGTACGGCCTGTCGAGCCGGATCGTCAGAGCGGGTACGGCCTGTCGAGCCGGATCGTCAGAGCGGGTACGGCCTGTCGAGCCGGATCGTCAGAGCGGGTAAGGCCTGTCGAGCTGGATCGTCAAAGTGGGTACGGCCTGTCGAGCGGGATCGTCAGAGTGGGTACAGCCTGTCGAGCCGGATCGTCAGTGTGGGTACGGCCTTTCGTCAGTGGGCCAAATCCGGAACGACTGGGTGGGTGGTCTCGCCGGCAGTACCTGGTCTGGCCAGGGTGGTCATGTTCTAGTTAGAACGATCCCGATGCATTGACCGCCGGTTATGCCGAATGGTGTATGGACCGCCGGTGATGCCGCTCGGTGTATGGACCACCAGTGATGCTGCTCGGTGTATGACCAACCGCTATTTGCCAGCGTTGGGTGGCGAACAAAATGTATAATGGCTATTGTTCGTATGGTAATTATACGTATAACAATTGTTCGTAGAGCAATTGTTCGTAGGGCAATCGTTCGTAGGGCAATTGCTCGTAGGGCAATTGTTCGCACGACAATGTTCGTATGCGTAAAGTTCGTCATGCATAAGGTACGCATTGGATAAGGTTCGTAAAGACAAAACAATTTAGGGAAAAGTTTGGTTCGCGTGACAAAAAGTTCGCTATGAAAATGTTTGTGTGGGCAAAAGTTCGTATTGAAAAAGTTTGTACGGAAAAGAAATTCCATGGAAAAAGATCATGTGAGAAAGATTGTTCGCTAGGATAGGCTAGGCTAAGCTAGGTTAGGCTAGGTTAGGCTAGGTTGGGCTAGGTTACGTTAGGTTAGGTTAGGTTGCATGAAAACCATTTGCAAGGCTACGATGGCTGCGTGCAAGGTTAGATTAGGCTGTTCGGTTCCATGCAAACCGTGTTGATGCGGATTTTTGTACATTCGAACTTCTTCCCTGACGAGTCATTGCATACAGCCATTTGGATGAGTTTTTTTTTGCATATGAACATTTGCGTACCGAAGTTTATGCATACGAACTTTTGCCGTACGAACTTTTAATACGAAAATTTGACATACCAACTTCACACCATACGAACATCCGTATACCAATATCTGCACCTCATCCATCACCTTATCCCATACGAGCAATTGCGCATGAACAATTGCGTGTGAACTTTATCCATACCAACTTTTGTCCTACAACCATCAGTGTGACCTATATTTGGTGCCGAGATCCCTGCAGGCCTCACGACGCCCTCAGTACAGGTATGTCGCGGGACGACCTCCACGCAGGCCTTGGCGAAGGAAACCGTGGAGAACGCACCTGTCAACTGCCAACTGCAGCCCAGTCGACACCCGCAAGCGTGAGTGACCGGCCGACGAAAAGAACATTGTGTATGCGTTCCGGCGAGGCAACCCGGCCAGCGCCGGAGTCTGTGACCACCATTGTCCGTGCGTCCGATCTCGCCTGGAGCGGGAACGGTGGACGCCGGCGTATCGAACCATCTCTGAGTGCACGTCCTCGCCTCGGGAGATAACGGTGGTCGGCGGCTCTGTCCACCGCCACCATCCGTCAGGCGGCCAGCTCGGCTGACAGCGCGCGGCAGGCTGAAGCGCCGACACACGGTCCGTCCGCCTGTCTGTCTGTCTGTCTGTCTGTCTGTCTGTCTGTCTGTCTGTCTGTCTGTCTGTCTGTCTGTCTGTCTGTCTGCCTGCCTGTCTGTCTGTCTGTCTGTCTGTCTGTCTGTCTGTCTGTCTGTCTGTCTGTCTGTCTGTCTGTCTGTCTGTCTGTCTGTCTGTCTGTCTGTCTGTCTGTCTGTCTGTCTGTCTGTCTGTCTGTCTGTCTGTCTGTCACATCAGCTCGGTCCATGAGATATAAGAGGTCAGAAGAGGTTCATAAGATCTACGTTCATAAAATTTACGTCCAGACGCTCTACAAAATAAGTGGGGTGTGTAGAAGATCTACACAAAAAACAGGGGATGTGCAGGATATCTACAAAAAGCGCTGGGATGTGCATAACATCCACAGAAGAAACACTGGGATGTGCATAAAATATACTCCTCCGTTTCAAGTGTGTGTGCCTTGTTGTGTATTCAAGTGTGTTGTCGGCACAGCATCGGGTAACAAATGCAAATCGATGACGTCAGTACGGCTAAGATCATGTTCCACTGTTCTCATTTTTTTCTTCAATTCTTTGTTTGATGCAATTTGCCTGCTGGTGCAAAACTGTATTAGACACTGTAAGGAGTATCATTGGCGTAACCAGAAGGCCATGGGACCATGACCCACGAATACGTGTTTTTATCAGAGGCCAAGACGAAGCACACAATACATTTGCCGCTCCAGGAGACATTCGGGTGACCGGAGAGGCCCAGCGCCCAGGCAGTTGAAGGGCCCCTGAACCGACGAAAGGGGCCCCTGGATCAACATGAAAGGTCGCTGGGCCGACGAAAGGGGCCCCGGGCTGGTGGCGATGGCCCCTGGCCGATGAAGAGGGCCCACAAGTCGACGGAGAGTTCACACGTGCAAACGCCGAGGACAGCGATCCAGGTCCACGTGACAGGCCTCTGGGCCGAGGGAGGGGCCCCGGGTCGTTGGAAGGGCCCCCGAGCTGACGGCAAGGGCCCAACCGGTAAAAAGGGTCACTGAGCCAACGAAGAGGGCCCTTGCACCGACAGAGATCGTCACTGAGCCGACGGAGAGAGTCGAGTCCCTAGCGGGCGGAGATTGTCCCCCAGCCAATATGAATTGTCGCTGAGCCCATGGGCACACACGGATTTTCCTAAAAGGACGCATGCATCTTTAAAGGAGCCCTGGTAGACTGGGCTCCCTTTGAGTGATATGGACCCCTTGACTATTCGGGAGCCCTCGTCGTTGGCTCAGAGGCTCTCTTTACTTGTCGAGGCCCTCTCCGTCAGGTCGAGGGCGAGTGACGGATCCAAGGCAAAAAAAGAGGTGAAGGTAGGAGCTGCCGCCTCCCCTCTTAGAACCCGAAAGGCTCCTCCGACTGGAAAAGTGTACCCATCTTAGGGGGGGGGGGCATCCGAGTGAATCTCCGGTCGATACTTATTAAGCAAAAGGAGTCCTTCCATCATAAACGTAGGTCTTATGCACATTCAAACGTGTTTGTAGATATCCTGCACAGCTCTAATTTTTGTAGATTTTCTGCACACGATATTTTTGTAGATCTTCTGTACAGAGACATTATGAACGTAGATCTCATGAACGTAGATCTTACGCACACTCCAGTGTTTCTGTAGATCTCCTGTACATCCGCCAGTTTTGTAGATCTTCTGCACACCCCGCTGTTTTTATAGGTCTTCTGCACGTAGATCTTATGCACATACAACTTATACACGTAGATATTCTGCACGTTTATCTTATGCACGCAGATCTTGTGCACGTGGACCTCATGACCTGACCCCCTCAGCTCACCTTGAGCAGGGGCGGCGTGGCCGGCCGGTCGTCCAGACCGTTGGCCTCAGGCGGTTCTAGCTTGACGTGAGGCTGGTGCAGCAGCTCGGGTGCCCCGGTGGCGCCCACCAGTGACGACGGCACCGTGTAGGTGCACTGGTAGGTGGACCGGCCGCCGCGCGTCCGGTCCTCGCGGATCGCTGTCGGACACCACATCAGGTGCGCTCAGCCCTGGTCACCTTGGTCTCGGTTGCACACACAGCGTCATGGCTCACATGTGCTAGGGAACGTGAACGATACGAAATATGATTCCCGTAGTAAGATTTACTGAACTATACTGAAGAACATTTTTCAATATACTCGGCGGTTGCTTTTTTCTGTTCGCATGCGAAAAAAAAACCATAATACAAATTGTTATCGCTAGCACAGACCTCGCACTCGCAGAATGGACCTGGGAACTGACTATATCTATAATGATTGAAATGAGGCATGCAATTATAACCGAACAAATGTAAGGATTTCTCTGAGTTGGAACCAGTGGTTGCGCGGGATCCATCCAGAAAGCACGCGCAATAGTCGTCAGTCTACCAAAGCCAAACTCTGGTTGACTGATTGACCAAACTTATCCAGAACAGAACATCAACACAGACCAAACTTTGGTTGACCAAACCTATCCACAAAAGCACGCGCAATAGTTTTCAGTGAACCAAAGCCAGCATTAACCACAATAATAGACAACCAGGCAGGTCGTTCGCTGGAACATTTCGAATTGAGATGTACCAACGGGAAAAACATCCCAGAAGGCTTCAGTACCAAAGGCACGACAAGTTGAAGCTTTAACGTCGCGTGACGATGCATGAGGATGACCAAGTGTGTCGACACGGCACACTTTTCATAGGCTGGTAACTATGCAACAACGTACCCTGTATAATTAGTAAAAAGTACGAACATGTAGCTTCATTCATTAAATGCCGAGTATTTCAAGTTACGAGGTTCGGCCAGTACTTTTCCTCCACGCTGCTTCATATAGTTCCATGCTTTCGAGCCTCCCTACATTTGTGCTCCCTGCATTGATGCTTCACAACAGCACAGGATTTCTAGTGAGAAACATGAGCGTCGCACATGGTATTTGACTGCAAGTTCCCTTAGATAAGATGCATTACTGAACCTGCTTAAACCCAGTTATCAGGGGATGGTGGATTCCACCCCCACACGGTGCTCTTGTGGCCGTCGGAAAATGACATTCGGCAGACTGCCAATGGGTGGTGTGCCTGGTGGAAAATCCCTTGCGGATCTTTTGGCAACATTTTGTGGCCAGATTACCTGAGGTCATTTAACTATATGACGTCACTTCGGAGGCATGCTTGGTGCTCGATGTTGAAATCGTAGCTTTGCCTGTTTTATTGCAGCTGTTAACATATGATTGATATCTAACTTTGATTGCATTGATACGCAACTTTGTTATGCTAACTTTGATTGAACTTAAAATGATTGATTGAGTATGAGTATTTTCAGACTACGTTCCCCACTGGTGATCTTCCAATGGTCAAACAATGCCATTGACCTCGATTGACGGCCGATAACCATGCCAACAAAATATGTATTCAAAGCATTTTCACGCCTTGGGTTTCAATTCAGTGACCATTTTGCTCTGAGAAACTCCAAATTAATAATTTGCAAACTTCTACAAGCCATTATATATAATACGATTGTTGTTCACAAATATTGTTTGATCTAACCTGACCTATTTACTTTGAAAGCTACGAGGCCATGCGAGGTACAAATAGATTCATACGACCCTCAGCTAGCCATTGGTGTCTAGTTCGCCATACTATCTGAAATAGATCCGGTGCACGACCTGCCCAAAATTGCAAATATCGGACATTTCGAGACATTTTTGCTTTCCACGTGCTCTGGAGGGCCACTGGTTGCATGGAAGCATAAAAATCCGATACGATTGGATTCGTCTCACTGCACACAACAGCTAGTTTCTCTCCTGTGGCTCTATCTCAATCAGGAAGTGAAATGGCGAAGGGTTGGGAATCACACCCTGGGATGGGAGAGATGGCGAAATACGCTCAACAGACGACGGTTCAGGTGCACGCTGCGTCATTTGATGATGTCACAGACCACCTTACCTCAAGACTTGAATATAGTTTTCAATGCATCGTGGAATATTTCGAACTGTTCAAATCTGAAGAGACGGAGCATACGAGACTTCGCTCATGAGTCCCACCATTGCAGTTGGGCCGGCAATTCAGGCGGCGATCAACTACACACATGCAACACCAAAAACAATGCTGCCTTACGGCACTTTAAAATAAAGAAAAGGCCGACAGAGCATATAGATCCAATGCGCATGAAGCGTTCCTTGCACATGAAACACCGGAAATGAGCTAACGAGCACTTAATGCTCGCAACGAACAATTGCAGTGGATTTACCCTTTCACTGGTGTTGCATAAATCCGGCATGCACGTTTTCATGGGATTACTTCAAGCGATGCTTTGCACGTGGCGACGTTTAATTCGCTGCCCGTGGGCCCGCACCAGCCGCAGATGTGCCAGTTTAGATTACTGTAAATCACAAACAATATATTTATGACGTCTGTTTTTTCTCACGCGACGCCAAGGCTACACTTTCCGGCTGAGTGCGTGGGAAATGGGCGCAGAATCGGCCCGCCGGCCGCAACCTCCAGTGGCAAGCATGCAGCGCGGCCGACCGGCTGGCGCCTGCACAGTGCACTGCACAGTGCACAGTGCACCAGTGGTCCCCGGTGCAGCGATGACCTTCTGGAATTACAGCAGCACGCGCCCGGTGCGCTGCCGGTGACTCAGACGCCTTTCGAACGCCTTCGCCCGAACCAGGCGCGCAGTGGGCCGACATTCGATCAGACCGGGCGCCAGCCCCGACCGCGTCCACCCGACCGACCCGACCGCGTCCACAGTGCGTGCTCAGCGGCCATTGTTTCGTACGGCAGCCTTTGGTTTCCAAATCGGCAGCGTCCAAAACTCGGCTTGTGCCTGCGCGCCTGGTCGCCGCCAGCCGCAGGCTATACCTCTCGGCCGTACGCCGGTGACGCTACTTTCACCAGCGCTCACCTTCCAGCTTCATGCCCATGTTGAGGCACTTCTCGAAGCGGCACGCGGGGCACTTCTTGCGCGTGGCGGTGGTGACGAGGCAGCCGGCGCCGCGCAGGCACACGTAGTTCTTCTTGTTCTGCACGGTGCGCTTGAAGAAGCCCTTGCAGCTCTCGCAGCTGAAGATGCCGTAGTGGAAGCCGGAGATTTTGTCGCCACAGACGGGGCACGGGCTGTTGATGAGCTGCTGTCGGCTGATGCCCGACTGGGCCGACAGCGCCGAGTGCTGCGACGCCAGCTCGGCGGCCAGCTGCGACTTGTCCTCGCAGCTCTCGCTGTCCGACTGCGTCAGGTTGAGCGGGTGCTGACCCAGCAGGTGCTCCATGTGGCGGCCCAGCATGGGGCTCTGCCGGTACAGGTGGCGCGACTGCGACGGCGACGCCGTCGGCGAGTACTGGCCGTGCGACGAGATGGACGAGCACGAGTACTGCGAGCCGCCGTACTGCGACGCGTCCGAGTTGTTGCGCGACAGGCCCGTGCTGGGCGTGTGCGAGTAGGGCGACGAGTAGCCGGAGAAGTGGCGCGCCTGCAGCGGCGACGCGCTCGGCGAGTAGAGCCGGCCGGGGGCCGACAGGTCGGGCGAGTGCTGGTAGCCGAGGCTGCGCGGCAGCGGCGGCGACGCGCTCGGCGTGAACGGGCCGGTGTGGTTCACCTCGCAGCCCGAGTCGCTGCGCGTCGGGCCCGGGCTGCTCGGCCGCTCTGTGTCCGTCTGCGAGCAGAACATAGACGCTGTCACGGGCCGGTACCGGGCACCACCGATGTCACGGGCTGGTACCGGCTGGTACCGGGCTGGTACGGGCTGGTACCGGCTGGTACCGCTGTCACGGGCTGGTACCGGGCACTGTCCTGGCCGGGGGTACGCAGTGCAGGCGGCCACGACGGTCCATGCTGCTCTCGTGCTTAGTTCTCCGTCAATTTGCGCCCACACAGCCTCCCATCTTTCCCATTTCGAAATAGACAGGTCAAAATCACGCCATCTGCGTAGTCAGAAACATACATGTCACATGTCAAATGGTTCTTATACAGCGCAGGGAAAACGTGTTTCAACGATAATACAATCGAACATATTCAACAGTACTTTTAAAGACGCGTAGCCAAATAAAAACAAGTAAAGATCAGATATCCACCGTAGAGCTACAATGAGTCGGCAGTGAGATCAGCTGGGACAAATGGCAGAGATGGCACGCGTTCCACCTTGCACGGCCGGTCAGCCGCCTACCTTGGTACTAGGTATGTCTGTGTCGGAGCAGGGCTGGTGATCCCTGGCCGCCGAACTGGTCACCATGTCGTCCAGCTCTTGCTTAATGGCCTGCAATATACAACTGCGTGTCAAAGGTGCACAACTGACACAGCCACGTATTGCAGGTGTACAGTTGATACAGCCACGTGATACAGGTGTACAGCTGACACAGTCACGTGATGCAGGTGCACAACTGACACAGCCACGTGATGCAGGTGTACAGCTGACACAGCCACGTGATGCAGGTGTACAGCTGACACAGCCACGTGATGCAGGTGTACAGCTGACACAGCCACGTGATACAGGTGTACAGCTGACACAGTCACGTGATACAGGTGTACAGCTGACAGCCAAGTGATACAAGTGTACAACTGATATAACCACGTGATGCAGGTGTACCGCTGACACAGCCACGTGATGCAGGTACACAGCTGACACAGTCATGTGATACAGGTGCACAGCTGATGCAGTTGGATGTATCTGTGCACATACTGATACTGTTACAAATGGACCGCTAACACAGATATGTGTTAACGATATATAACTGACACAGCCACGTGCTACTCCGTGTAATAATGGCGGAGTTTGCAAACGTAGCACATTCAAAGCCTTCCTTGGCGTTTGGAGAGAGTCGACACGCGTGCTTCGGCTATGAGGCTCACGGTAGGTGGTGTGCGGAACGCTCCGCTTCCGAGAAAATAGTGATGATGAACTGTGACTGGGAAATAACAATGTGATGCACTACGGTCCGATGGTGGTATCGAGTACTACATCGCAAATATAGGATGCGTAGTCGAACTTTGCGCGGATCGGAGACCAATAGTGGCTAATTTTGAACTCCCTGGCTGTGCTGTAGCTAGCACATGCAGACAGGAAGGCCTTGATAACTAAACACACCAAAAATGCACGACACTTCCCCAGAACGCACCCGTGAGGGTGTGTCGCGCCACTGGGACTGGGGACCGGGTTCGCTTTCCTGAAAGCACCATCTTCAATCCGGGTACACAAATAAAGAACCCAATTGAGCTTAGAGGCAGCTGCTTGCCAAACACAATGGCTTTGCCTACAAGTTTGTGATCTGTCCCTTGAACGTTGAATATGTAGATTGATTGAAAACTTGGGTTAGCGTAGGTTTCCTTTTCAATTGAGTCCGAATGTTCGTTGCGATGGCTACATGGAACAGGGTCCTGAGATAAGCAGAGCTTGTTGCGTGAACCCTGACTCAACCAACAAATACAGGAACCCCAGGTCACCGGCATAATTTTAACCGGAGAGATTGCAGTGGCGCCGATGTGCCGACCTGGCTGCCTCTCCACCCCGTCTCTGGCCTTGTGGGGTCCGTTGCCAGCGGACCTTCTCAACAGGCTGCGAGCGCGTGTGGGGACTCTAAGCCTGGCTCTCCAGGTCAGCCAGCAGAGCCCAATGCAAGCCGGCGCTCTAAACAGCCGAGCTATCTGCTGGCCGCCTTGCTGTGGAACTCCAATTTTCAAATACATATGTACGTTATGATTCCTATCGGTCCACCGAAATGATAATTGTAACGCCTTATCACGACAATTATACAAGTCTTGATCAATCAGTTGTGGGAAGAAGACAAACTGAAGATGTGCAGAAAAAAATATATCCAGCTTCACATCGAATAAAAATCAGCATCCATTTTGTCCCCTGGAACATATTTGGCGACGTCACACCCCTAACGGGGCGGGGAGGGGGAGGGGTTACATAATACTTTTTTCCAATCGCCCTTGAAAATGTGGCATGGTCTCTTTACCGTGAGCCTGGCTACTTAGCAGACAACTCTTTACCAAAGCGGTAAGCGGCGCTAAAGACCATCCAGATCAGTCCCAACAGCGGCACATTTAGTTATCCTTGAGGCCTGTTATTAACGTGCCGCCTCCACGCCCTGTGACCTTGCTGGACAATGGGCATACGTCGCACCTCCGCCATCCGCCTCTTTCCTCGTACAGTAGTCAGGGTACACACAGTGGCGTAGCCAAGTAAAAGCTTGCAATCCTGCACAGATGAAACAGCCTATAGAATAGCGTTGCATCAGCTGCTTCGCAGGACGAATAGAAGCCTCGGAGATTTAGGGGTCAGCGGGACCATTACCACCTGAACGAGCGCGCTCTTTTAGTGCAGGCGAGAAGCAGGCCGCACCTGGACACGGTCATAGTGGGAGGGTCTTCGGGTGCAGACAGGAGGCGGGCCACACCTGGACACGGTCATAGTGGGAGGGTCTTCGGGTGCAGACAGGAGGCGGGCCACACCTGGACATGGTCATAGTGGGAGGGTCTTCGGGTGCAGACAGGAGGCGGGCCGCACCTGGACATGGTCATAGTGGGAGGGTCTTCGGGTGCAGACAGGAGGTGGGCCGCACCTGGACATGGTCATAGTGGGAGGGTCTTCGGGTGCAGACAGGAGGCGGGCCACACCTGGACACGGTCGTGATGGGCGGGTGCTTCGGGTGCAGACAGGAAGCAGGCCACACCTGGACACGGTCGTGATGGGCGGGTCTTTGGGTGCAGCCAGGAAGCAGACCGCACTTAGACACGGCCGTGATGGGCGGGTCTTCGGGTACAGACAGGAAGCAGGCCACACTTAGACACGGTCGTGATGGGCGGGTCTTTGGGTACAGACAGGAAGCAGGCCACACCTGGACACGGTCGTGATGGGCGGGTCTTCGGGTGCAGACAGGAAGCAGGCCACACCTGGACACGGTCGTGATGGGCGGGTCTTTGGGTGCAGACAGGAAGCAGGCCACACTTAGACACGGCCGTGATGGGCGGGTCTTTGGGTGCAGCCAGGAAGCAGACCGCACTTAGACACGGCCGTGATGGGCGGGTCTTCGGGTGCAGACAGGAAGCAGGCCACACCTGGACACGGTCGTGATTGGTGGGTCTTTGCTCGATGTTCGGCAGCGATCGGCCGCCGACGGTCGGCCGATGGCGAGGCTGGATGATCACAACGCAATGGCTGGGAGCCGACGCGGCTCTGAGCATCCACCAGCCACGGATTCAATATATCTATCGTCCCGTTCGCCTTTTAGTGAGCGATGGTCGTGTAGCTTGATGAGTCACACCAGGTGCTCTACCGGCTGTGTTGACGTCCATTCTTCTCATGTAGCGCGCATAGGCATGATGGTGAACTGCTTAATGTTGAAGATCTATACCTCCGCACTAGATGACGGAATTATTCATTATTGTCACCATAAAGAGGTCGATTGCGTTCAGATGCTTCACAAGGTGTTGTCTTCACCACACACGAAATATTAAGATTAATGACAAGGAATAATGATGGTACTTTAATGATTCGCATGATAACACAATAGGTGAAATATTACATGGTTTGTGAGACTCAACATTTAACATATTGTGCCGGGCTGTGCAGTTTCAACATTCAAAGTTACATCCATCAGCATGCGCGTGAGTCCCGGGCATGTCCGCGGTGGAAAACAGGATTTGTAAGTCGTCTGTCGCAGGATGCTGGTTCCAGTCCCACATATCGATCCTTATTTGTCCCGGCAATTCCAGCCGGCAGCTGGCAGGGGGGTCTCGCCGGAAAGGTAACCCGGGCCGGGACCGTGTATTGGCGGCACGCTTATCTCTCAGTTAGACTTGTGCCGCTGTACTGGAATTTCCTGTCCGGCCAGTGAGCCCATGGTGTGCACGACAAAGTGCGCTCAGCGTCGACCCCGATTCTGGTGGGCAGCCAACGTAAACATTCCAATGCGGGTATAATAGAAGCAATCTAATCGGTACTGTACGCACTGGTGCTTGCTAAAGCTGCAACATCTATGCATACCAGACTGGTATGTCAGTGTTCTCCAAGAACACATTATTGAAGTCAAATTCAACCACCATCTTAACCATGGTCAAAACCATTACCTACCAGCACCTGACGCCGTACTCGGGAAGGGGTGACGTGGCTATACCCACCCGTCGCTTTTCAGGATCCTGAAGATTTGCGGAGTACATCACGTCTTCTTAAAACAATGAAGCAGTAAGTCTTCAAAATTTACGGATGAACTGTATGTACATCATCCAACGAAAGGAAGGGATAAAAATGGCAGAACACATTAACTTTCCGGAACAAAGAAGTTTGTGTGTGTGGGGGGGGGGGGGGTGCTTCGTGATGGTAATGGAAAACCGGAAACTCAGTCCAAAACATAGAGACCAAACCGGGCTATGTCAGTACAGCCGACGGCATCAGCCTCCAGCGGACTCTGTGGACTAACTTAATTTCAATATCATGGAATACGTTACGAAAGCCCAGCACGTTGCGCTCTACATCACAAGTCTCGCCTGCAGAACACCGAACACTGCACTGTAATGCACAATTCACAGTCCAAAGGCATACTACGCGAACGCAAACAACCGAGAGGAAAAATTACACTTCGCTGGTGTTAACAGTCATGCAGCTTATAAACCCGGGTCGAAAAACTGGCACAGTGAACAGCTTGTTTCGCTGAGAAAGAAAAACACATGTAATCTGAAGACACAAGCACAGAAAATCAGATAAAATAATGCAACTCTTATTGTTGCCAGGATGTGGTCACATCGACTTGCATGGTCACATGGTTGAACTCTTCCTTCTATCTTTTACTCTGGTATCTGTTTCCAACTGTCTTCCAAGTCTTTTACCTGCATACCACGTGGTGTTCAGTCGGGGGATTTCACCGTTAGTTAGTTATTAGGATGTTCGGACGCATCAAATTCATTTCACCGGTAAGCGTTCGGATTTTCCAGAGGGAAATTAAGGCGCAGGAAAATGATGGCATATCGAGATTAGGTTCAAAGTATTCGGACGGATGATTGTGGGTAAGACAAAATTGACATATATTTCAGCAACGAAAAGTGCAACAAGACGAGGGCCGCCATTGTCAACCTGCGGCGAGTGCAAAGGATGTTGAAAAGTAAGCAGTAAGACATGCACACCACGGGTGGAGCCTTAGTGTCAGTAAGTGGTGCTGAAGCACCGCTTAAGAGTGCCTGAACACCACCTAGCTTTTATAAATTCAACATTGGTGTCTATGGAGATGTGCAGAAAAACGCCACCTAGAAACCACAAGGCCATGCAAAAGCACCACATGAAATTATCGGAAGACTGGACAACTCCACCAGCGATGCTCGCCATTCAACGCGCTGTGAAGGCGTGAACTTGCCTCGGCCTGGCTGTGATCCGACGATTGGTTTCAGACCGCCGCCGGACAGGTTCAATGACAACCGGTTTCGGCGCTGCCGGCTCCGGTTTGTGAACGCGGCCGACCGGCGATATTCGCGTGACTCAGGCGCGCCGCGGTCGGCGCGGCCGACACAGTTCGGTTCCATAAATCTGGCGACCGTCCAAGACGCGCCGCGGCACACGGTGACTGGTAACCGATAACGGGACGGAGCCGCTCTGTCTGTCGGCTGCAGATGCGCGCCGACGCGGCCGCCGCCGGCCGGGTCGGCGCGCCGCCGCCGCGCCGCCGCCGCCGCCGCCGCAGTCGCCGCCGCGCACTGGACATATGCCGGATACGGCGGCGGCCGGCGTCCCTGATACTGGCCGCGGCCGCGCAAAAAAGCCGGCACGCCATGCGGCTCGTGGCAGTTTTCGACACGTGATGACGACAGCACGATAGCGTGATTGCCGCCGGTGCCGGCCGCGCCGACTCGAGGCACTGTCGCGGCCCGCACCTGTGCCGACCGGCCAGGACAGGAGCCTGGGCAGGAGCCTGGATAGGAGCCTGAACATGTGTCTGGACAGGAGTCAGGACAGGAGCCTAGACAGGAGTCAGAACAGGAGTCTGAACAGGAGCCTGGGCAGGAGTCTGGACAGGAGCCTGGACAGGAACCTGGACATGAACCTGGACATGAGTCTGGACAGGAGCCTGGACAGGAGCCTGGACAGGAGTCTGGACAGGAGCCTGGACAGGA
This sequence comes from Ashinkailepas kermadecensis, assembly GCA_034440615.1. Taxonomy (NCBI): domain Eukaryota; kingdom Metazoa; phylum Arthropoda; class Thecostraca; family Neolepadidae; genus Ashinkailepas; species Ashinkailepas kermadecensis. The sequence goes on from JAOTOM010002430.1 coordinate 30,948, forward strand.
ACCTGGATAGGAGTCTGGACCGGAGCCTGACAGGAGCCTGTATATGAGTCTGGACAGGAACCTGGACAGGAACATGGATAGGAGCCTGTACAGGGTGGCAGGGCCCAGACAGGAGTGGGCAGCGCGGGACACCAGATGGGCACAGCGGGACCAAGGACCGAAAGACAATAAAACAACAGCGGCAGGCAGATATCACGCAGAATCGCACGAAAACCGCAAACCCGGATGAGACAGGACGCACTAAATAAATGGAGCTTGATGGTGGACAGTGTACCGTAAGACTGCTTCAGGGAACATCATACCAGTCGAACCAAGCGAGACCTAGCGGAACAGAACAGAACGAAACTGGAGAACGAGCCAGACAAGTCGAGACAAAATCGAACGCACGGCGACCGACCTGACACCACCAATCAGGGCAAGCAGAATCGAACACGACCGACCTGACAGTCCCAGACAGAACAGACAGGATCGAACACGACCGACCTGACACCACCGATCAGGACAAACAGAATCGAATACGACCGACCTGACACCACCGATCAGGACAAACAGAATCGAACACGACCGACCCGACAATCCCAGACAGGATCGAACACGACCGACCCGACAGTACCAGACAGAACAGACAGGATCGAACACGACCGACCCGACAGTACCGGATAGAACAGACAGGATCGTTGACCAAGGCTGCCGGCGCCGCTCAACGCATGGACCAGGCACAATTACCCGCCAGAAGGAATCCGTCACAGTCGCCCACCACAGTCCGGGAGATATCCCGCCAGTCCGGGAGACGTCTCGCCACAGTCCGGGAGATGTTCCGCCACAGCTCGGGAGATGTCCCGCCACAGTCCGGGAGACGTCTCGCCACAGTCCGGGAGATGTTCCGCCACAGCTCGGGAGATGTCCCGCCACAGTCCGGGAGATATCCCGCCAGTCCGGGAGACGTCTCGCCACAGTCCGGGAGATGTCTCGCCACAGTCCGGGAGATGTCCCGCCACAGTCCGGGAGACGTCTCGCCACAGTCCGGGAGATATCCCGTCAGTCCGGGAGACGTCTCGCCACAGTCCGCGAGATGTCCCGCCACAGTCCGGGAGACGTCCCACCACATTCAAAGTGACGTCTCGCCACAGCTCCGGGAGATGTCCCGCCACAGCTCGGGAGATATCCCGCCACAGTCCGCGAGATGTCCCGCCACAGCTCGGGAGATGTCCCGCCACAGTCCGGGAGATGTTCCGCCACAGTCCGGGAGACGTCCCACCACAGTCCGCGAGATGTTCCGTCACAGTCCGGGAGACGTCCCACCACATTCAAAGTGACGTCTCGCCTCAGCTCGGGAGATGTCCCGCTACAGCTCAGGAGATGTCCCGCCACAGTCCGGAGAACGCAGAGAGACCAATCATTGCGTTACACGTCCCACGAATCCACGAGAATATAGTGACCAATCGAATCGAATGCACAGACATGACAGTGGATGCTCTGTATCTCCATCGCACTCGACTTGATGCCTGAATTTGCATCGAACCGCATAGTCCGCAGGCTGTCGTTGCCTCACAGCTTCCTAAGAACCTTCCTGCTGCAGGGCTGACTTGCATGTGAGGCGGGATACAGGTGCTCATTTCATTAATGATGTTTATGTTTAATAATTTTCATCAGGAACAGGTTCAAGATTAATACTGCTAAGTTGGCCAAATTTGATCATCCAAAATGAAGTTCTGATATATTTGGCAAAGTTGACCGTCTAAAAAGAAGTGTATAATCAAGCAGAATTAATCAGAATTAATCATTAATTTGAAGGGCATTAGGAGGAAGTAAAATCACAAAATGATTTGGAGTACATTTTTCTACGTGATGTGACTGCACAAACATAACATACAATGACTGCACAAACATAGCATGACATACGAAAGATGAGAACGAGATCGAAAATCACTCTTAATGGAAGCCCCACAATGTCATGTCGCTCTGGCGTGCTGTGGTTAATTCAAGATCAAACGCTAAACATGGTAGCGCGAGCATGATCAAGGCTTGTGGTTCGGAATCTTGCATCGGGTTGCACGCCGATGCATAAAAAAAAGGTAAGCGAATTAACGAGTGCAGTAAAACCTTGAATTGAAACCATTCATATAATAAGACGAGAACAGCTCAGACCGTTAAGCTTTTGAGGTCTTCTTTGGGGCGGGGGGTCCTACGCTTCAAGTCGTGCTGCCGTCACTCAGAACTAGACTTGCTTCTTAAACTTTGGTCTGTATCAGTTCTCACAAGATTATTTCCTCTAAAATATTCGCGTTCCTTATCCAAAGAAAGAGGGAAATAAAGATCTTATTGGGGGCACTTCTTGATACCTTTCACTGCAGGTGGCGCATGTGTGTTACGTTACGCCACATATGGTAACATGAACGCGTCACCACCGTTCTATCCGTCTATCCGTCATCACCGTTGCTAACTAACGATATGATGCCGATCCTGTGCCTGCAGCACGGAAGACTGTAGCTCGCCTCTTGCCCTCGCTCGTCCAGCGCTCCCCGTAGCACGGGAGCCATGTAGCAAACCCCTTGCCCTCGCTCGTCCAGCGCTCCCAATAGCACGGGACCCATGTACCCCGCCTCCTGCCTTCGCTCCTCCAGCGTTCCTCATAACACAGGAGCCATATAGCCCGCTTCCTGCCCTTTCTCGACCAGCGCTCCCAATAGCACGGGAATCATATAGCCCGCCTCTTGCCCTCGCTCGCCCAGCGCTCCCAATAGCGCGGGAGCCATATAGCCCGCTTCGTGCCCTCGCTCGTCCAGCGCTCCCAATAGCACGGGAGTCATATAGCCCGCTTCCTGCCCTCGCTCGCCCAGCGCTCCCAATAGCACGGGAGTCATATAGCCCGCTTCGTGCCCTCGCTCGTCCAGCGCTACCAATAGCACGGGAGTCATGTGGCCAGCCTCCTGCCCTCGCTCGTCCAGAGCTCCTAATGACAACTTATACGGTAAAGATAACTAAATACTTACGGTTACATCAATATTTTCAGAATTACAGTGCATATCGTCATCAATGAAATTGATTGGTGACATTTGACTGTTGGTCGGTGAATGAGCAGCAATTCACGACCATTAATTAGTTTTTGTTGGCCAATAGTCATATACCTGCAACATGTACACACCACCTGCACCGCATGTGTCATCTACAGCATCAATGTTTCACATAGTTCCAGGAAAAAGGTGCAAGCTAGGTGCTATGTATAATATTGCACAGCACCTGCAGACGATGGCATCGCACTTTCCCAGCGATGGCCGCCGTCACGCAACGTTTTCCTCGTAGCATTGGTGGATCGATGGAGGTCAGCATTTGCGGCAACAATGTCCGACACCACTGCAGGCCATGCAGCATGATTGACGAATTGACTCTCGTTTTGAAAACACTGACCAGCGCAACAGAGCCTCGCCACGCGGCGCCGGTTCTGGCGCCGCACCGCGCCGACCTGGGCGGCCGCTCAGATCCCGGCCACGCCCCGACTGGCCAGTCCATCCGAGCAGGCACAGTGATCCACGCACACGCACACGCTCAGATCCCGGCCATGCCCCGACTGGCCAGTCCATCCGAGCAGGCACAGTGATCCACGCACACGCACACGCTCAGATCCCGGCCATGCCCCGACTGGCCAGTCCATCCGAGCAGGCACAGTGATCCACGCACACGCACACGCACACACACACACATACACAGGGTGTGTCAAGGCACGTGGAAATGGAAGAGTAAACACGGTAACATTTCAGAAACACAAGTTGGTGGCAAGAAAAGCAGATTCATCCGGCGATTTGAGGCTAGTTGTGAAGATGGTGTGAATGACCCGAGGTCCTACACGGTTGGAAGAAAATGATGTGCATGCAACTGAAGAAGCCGTACGAGAAAAACATCGAAGACGAGCATGTACAAGACATACAAGGTGCATTCCATTGCAAGGCAATGAATCAGTGACGTATTCAAGGAGTGGCCAAGTGGGCCAAGTGAGCCATGCCCCACCCGAAGTGCCTGACTTCCAGAGGTGGAACTTTGTGTACCCTTGGTTTCGTCAATGCAACACCAATAATTTATACTATAGCATTAGGCACATGGTGATGTATGAAAAGTAAGTACCCAAAATTCGGTTTGGCAACACCAACAATTTTGTGAAGCATCCATCTATGCTGACTGCCTAATCGACGTATAATTTTTAATGTGCTTGTTATGGGGAGATGAACGACAAAAAGCCATGTGTCAATCGCGCGCAGCCATTCTATAGCTGAAAATTGTGTGTTAGATAGTTCCAGTGTTTAGTTTTCATTGTACGCCTTGGCCAATATTGAGTCATTTTACATTTGTATAATAAACCGTGGTCCTCTTTGTAGTACCTTTCCACTTTCATTGCACACCCTTTACCAGAAATGTTATTTCTCCCACACTTAGCCGACTCCCAAATAACTGTTTCGGTGCACTCAAACCATAAATTGTCGACATTTTCCCTCACACTGACTGATGGCAAGTGGCTCGGAAAATCGGGCTCGGTTGTTGGATTTGAAGCGGGGACTTTCCGTAGGCCGCGTTCAATGGAGCCACGGAGAGCATAATTACATTGGTCAGTACGCTCAAACAACGAGAAGCTCTCCATTCAAGGCCGTCACAGCCCACTCCTGGACACTGCTGACGCCGACCTTGTGTAAACACGATGCCGAGCCTCTGCGGAAGCTGTTGATCCACACCAATACTGCGGATGTACAACACCGACCTGTGGACATTGTACCCGCTAATTTTGTGCAAACATGATCGATGGACTATTTATCATCTAGGATGTCAAAAGGTGCCTGTCAAGTCGATTTGATACGCCTTCAGGTTCTTACGGCACGGTGAGCTCTGATATGTTTCAGATGTGATCGACCAAAATCAGAGGCGTGGGAGCGCTGCTGAAAGGTGAAAATACCAGGGCCTACTGGTCCCACAGAGCTGATGGTTAGCATCACGAAGCGTGTGTGGAGGGAGGGGAGGGCGGCGAAGGTATGGAACTCTGAACCCTCACCTTCCTACCATGATGACTTTAATAGATAGCAGACAATATAAAGTAAGAGAGGACGCGAAAGAGTCTGGGTGTAATGGCATGCAGACCATTCCCTAAAACTATTTGGAGAGTGCGCACACGTGACATGGCATTGTTACTTCAAGAGCGATCCCATATGGATAATACGGTGAACAAACTGTCAGATGTCTGGACGTGCTGACAACTGAGGAGTGATGCTGAAACGTGCTGAATGATATTGAAGGGGTGCTGCGACATGTTGAGGGATGCCGAGGGATCCTGAACAATTGTCACAACCGACACTATCCAGCGCATTCGCAGTAGCGCAGCCATAATGAGGATATACCGGACAATTTTCTTCTCAAGCCGTCCTCACGAGTGTTTGTTCATTTAATGCTGCCGGGACCGGGCTCATCCCTTCGCATTGGCTTGTCCCACCGTCAACACTGTCCTGGCTGCGCTCCTGCACAATTTTCCAGCCAGTGATCGCCTATGTCGGGCGACTCTCCATCGACACGATCCTGCCTGCGCTCCTGCTCATTTGTCCGGCCAGTGATCGCCTATGTCGGGCGACTTTTCCACTCACCTTTGACAAAAGGCCATTCGGCCGCTGGATACCGTTACTTGTCCGGCAGTGATCGCCTATGTGGGGACTATCCACTCACCTTTGACAGAAGGCCATTCGGCCGCTGGATACCGTTACTTGTCCGGCCAGTGATCGCCTATGTCGGGCGACTTTTCCACTCACCTTTGACAGAAGGCCATTCGGCCGCTGGATACCGTTACTTGTCCGGCCAGTGATCGCCTACGTCGGGCGACTTTTCCACTGACCTTTGGCAGAAGGCCATTCGGCCGCTGGACACCGTTACTCGTCCGGCCTTGGCCAGTCGCAGAAACAAGCGACAACATTACGCCACCGTGGCCAATTTCCGTCTGAACACAAAACAATGAAGCGAACGGTGCTTACTGCACAGCGAAGAACAGTAGGAAGGCGATGCCCAGTGCACAATGGAAATAAGGAGGACTGGGGACCGGAGCAACAGGTGAATAGAACCTTTATGATACTCTAGTTTCGGAACGAGTGCACAGTAAAAGCAGCTATGTTTCAGGAAAGACTATAACTAGCGATTAGTTGGACAGATTGGAGGACAGGCGGCGAGCATGGCCACCAGCGAGGAATGCTGCGCAAAAACAAACGGTATCACCCAGAGACCTCCCCGTCTCACCGAGCTAAGATAATGCGACGTAGGTTCGACTGAAATCCCGGCCGCCGCAATGTGTTAAGGTAAGTTTTGCCGACAGGCGACCATACTTCCAACCGACATACCAGGTCGAACGTTGAGTCCATATTCACCCGATTCGATCCATCCATGAGTGGATAAAGGCATGATGGATGTGACATGTTTGGGAACTTGGGAAACACATCACATGCAGGAATTATGAAACATTATCCAATATAAGTTTTCATATCGGAGCGCCCATTTCGCCATGTGTGCTTTCCTTGTGACGGTACATGGCCATACCGAGAAGTGTAGTGTGTCTAACATAATTGAAACACCACAACCAGCATTCGTGTCGGTAGACAGGCGGCATATGCTCACCAGGTATGCAATCGTTGGAATTAAATATCTATATCGGTTTACATAACGACGAAGATCGATGGCTACCATGGATACGGATGTTTACCAAGAGCTGATAGGCTTGGTCTTGCACCTGGCTTTCGAAGAACATGGTGCCGTGGGTCCGGAATTTCCATCAATAAACCTTGGCACAAGTGGCGCATTTTTGGCAAGTTGTTTGGACGTTAGGCGCACTGACCATGCTCATGACCATGATGATAATCATTTACCGTCCATATGTGGCACATACGTGGCGTATTTAGAGCTGTCAGAAGGGGTTCACTGCAGCTACGATCGGCTAAGTGTGGGAGAAGTGAAATGTACGGTGTTTACTGCACCATGATTCAATAGTGCGTTCAGCAAACATTAGACCCAACTGTGGTTTACCACACATCACCTTGGTCTGAGCTGTCGACTCGGAAATGGTGAGGTCGCTCTTTGTCTAATGTACTATAAGCACTATATTTGTCATGAATTTCACATGCACCGATTCACACAAACACATGCCTGCGTCAGCACCGATAACATATCTGAATGTAGACTGAGATACACTCCATAGATTTCGACCGTCCCAACCGATGGGCACAGGCAGATAGGCCAAGTCTGGCAGACAGGCGACTGGCAGATTGCGTGGGGTCATGCCCAGTGTGCAAACATGGCGGCTCGGCAAGGCGACGGCCACCGGTCCCTCTGTGCGCAACAACACACCGGCAGCGTAACGCAGCACACGGGCATGTCGGACCGCCCCGACCTGCAACAAACTATCCCGCCCGATCTTTCCGTGTTTATATTTTTCGTCACAGCCAGCTTTCTTTCCAGCGGCCGGCCGCCGCCGCTGCCGCTGCCGCTGCCGCTGCCGCCGCCGGGCCCATCGCGCGCAAGGTCACCCACCCGGCGCCAAGGTCAGTCACGTGTGAACGAGCCGGCGCGGCGCGGCGGTCCGGCCGGCCCTCAATGACGGCTGTGGATGAGCCAAGTCGACCGCAGCTAATGCAGCCGCCATGCCGTCCGCACCTGTCAGCTCCGGCCCGGCTTGGACTCGGGTCCCGTCGGCCTCTACGGACTGCTGCGAGACGGTAGGATTATGGGGGAGGGGGGGGGGGGGTGTACGGCTGGGTCGCGGCTCCGATATCGCCCGCGGCCATCTCGCTATAACGATAAACACGGGTGAGCGTCAGGACAGAACCGAAGTGTTCCAGATCATAAGCCTCCAGCTGTCACTGGCTGCTGTACAAGCCGCATCACTCAGGTTCCCGCACCACCAATCGACGGGGACGAGGAGTGACGCCGACAGTAACAGCTCCAGACATCCGTGACGGCTCTGGCAGTTGGTGGGCCAGCAGACGGTGCCGTGGCGCAGGAGAGGACCGACCCTTGCTCGTCTGAGCTATCGGGAGCACGCCAGCGCTAATCGGGGCGATCCTGAGCAGTGCTATCAGGCGGGACTATTGCAGACAGGTGCCGATGGTCGGGCCGTGCCAGAGAATGCTGGCGCGGAAACAATATGGTCCACGCGTGGCATGGCACAGTGAAAACAGCACGATAGCTGATTTGCGCTGTGCCAAGCCGGAATCTGTGCTCAGCCACCCAGTGCCGGTGGGTGTGGGCTTGGCTCGACTTGGCATAGCTCGGTACAGCTCGATTGATCTCGGCTCCACTGACGCCCACTCGGAGGCCATTCTTGCACGCCACTGACTGGGTTTGACATTGGGAGCGCTGGTGCTTCACCAATCACCACACACCGATAGCATCACCAGATAACAGAGAAATCGGCTGTTGGCCACATGAAAAGACTAAGCTTTTGGGTATCGCACTATCTCAGTCACGAATATTATGTATATATGTTCCAAGATGTTGGAAAAATCCATCCGTCCATGCAGTGCGACAACACCAAAGGAAGCTCAAGCTGAACAAGGATATAAAAAGGAGTAAATCGCCCTGGCCTATTGCAGTTGAACTTATGATGAATAGTCTGAATGCCAATGCAGTTGCAAACCAAAATGTCACTATTACAGGCAGTTCATCTGATTATCCGGAAGGGCATTCTGAATCACATGAAGGCACTGGGCAGTTTTGTGTGCACCTTGGTTTTATGGTGAAAGTAGTGGAATGATGAACGCGAAATTAGCAATCATTGTGTGAAAAATTATTACTTCGGATCGAAATTCAAAGACATTTCCAGACGTTCCGACTATATTGTCCTCATCAGGGAAACGAGCAGCAGGTTTCCTCCCATCCTCTTATCGCCACACTCCGTTTACAGCCCTGACTCCCCTCGATCTCTTTGTCCTGCCCTGCGTCACGACATATCCGCGTGGCTGCGTCACGGCACCTCCGTGTGACTGCGTCTTGGACCCCAACCATCATAGCGTGTGTCGCTATTTAACCTATCTCGCGTTCATCGTTCCACTATTTTCACTAATCTGTCTCTCCGACAATTCAACTTCGTTTGAATTGTTCTCAGCGGCTCGGTGAGTCATCTGATTGTCAAACTGGGCGGCATGGCAGGTGCGCTGGACGTCATACTCGGCGGTATGGCGGGTGATCTGATTGTCATACTCGGCGCCATGGCGGATGCTCTGACTGTCATACTCGGCGGTATGGCGGATGCTCTGGCTGTCATACTCGGCGGTATGGCGGGTGATCTGATTGTCATACTCGGCGCCATGGCGGGTGATCTGGCTGTCATACTCGGCGGTATGGCGGGTGATCTGATTGTCATACCGGGCAGCATGGCGGACGATCTGACTGTCATACTCGGCGCCATGGCGGGTGATCTGGCTGTCATACTCGGCGGTATGGCGGGTGATATGATTGTCATACCGGGCAGCATGGCGGGTGATCTGACTGTCATACTCGGCGCCATGGCGGGTGATCTGGCTGTCATACTCGGCGGTATGGCGGATGATCTGACAGTCATACCGGGCGGCATGGCGGATCATCCGGTTGTTGTCTGGACAGTATGGTCGGAAGTCTCCTGATTGTCATACTGGGCGGTATGGCGGGTGATCTGATGCTTCGTGAGGGGCCTGAGTGCGCGAGCCAGGCCCGGCGATGGAGACCGGTATGCAGCGTCGTTCCCTGCCGTGATTCAGTGCCGGCAGCTACCTTTCCATACCCAATAGCTCTGGGTAATTCAATTGGTCGGGAGTAGCCGACGTATGTAGTAGCCGACGTATGTAGTAGCCGACGTATGTAGAATCCCGGAATGACCAGAGGACACTACTCGGATGACTGACCAGCGGACACTTGGATGACTGACCAGCGGATACTACTCGGATGACTGACCGGCGGACACTACACGGATGACTGACCAGTCTGTGCGTCTGTCGGATGGCCGCCTCCAGCTGGGCACTGGCCGGGTCGTTGAGGTCCGGCTGCCAGCTCATGTGGTGCTCGGGCCGCAGGCGATCCATTGCAGCCGGTCCGAGAGGCCAGCCCACCGGCGGCGCTGAAACGCGTCGTGTCACCGTCAGGCGGCGCAACGGGGCTGGGTCGGACGAGAACAACACACCAGCGTGCCCATCCCAATCTGGGCGGGTTACACGAGATCGGCACACACGCACGAGACAGATCGGCGGGGAATCCAGCCTCAACGTCTGGCTCCACAGGCAGGACACAGGTGATGACGAATTCCATGAGTAGCAGGTGTTCTGGTTGGATGCCAACCGGACGGAAGCTTCACAGCTCGGCTGATGCTCTCACGTGACGTGACGGCGATCTCCGCCGGGGTTCAAACTCACCTCAGGGAGCTGTCAGGAGCTGTTGGGAACAGGGGCAGCGACTATCAAAGTGACGGGAGTTATTCTGAAGTCGTTTTCTAATACGAAGCTCATTGGCTTAATGTTAAAACTCATCCGAATTCTAGTAAAGCTGAGGCTGACGTTGGCAGTGATGAAGCAAATGACGAGTATATCAGTGGAACATGTCCGAAATTCAGCCAACCAACAGCCAACAGTCAACAATCAACAAACAGCCTAATGCTGTACCGCTATTCTGCATCGGGAACATTATCAAGCAGACCGCTCTTGTGGTCAAGAGGCACAAGCTGAGTGCCAGGTCACACACTGATCACATCGCCAGCTTTGTCAGTGCCAGCGCTGAACACCTGGAGTATCTAACAATATTCCCAGGCATCTGCCGCAAGGCTACCAGCAAGTTGTCGCTGAAAAAGCAGTGAAAAAATCAAAGAAAGGTAAAACAAAAAGTTCCTAGTCAGGCACTTCGACCCAAAAAGCATCAACGAGATCACAGGCAGCCGCAGACTGAAGCGCGAGCGGCTTGCTGATATTGCCACGTGCCCAGAGTTTGAGGAGGAGCAAGTGCTGGAGACCGGCTCCAGTGGCAGATACCAAGAAGAGGGCATCATTGTGCTGATTCGTGACTGGGGAATCATGGATCGTGTGCTTGCACTTTGTTGCGGCACAACATCGAACAACACTGGGCGCTGAAGAGGAGGCACAGCCTCCTGGAACATGTGATGAAGGACGCCAGGATGAACCTCTTCTGCAATCATCCCACATTCAAACTTCACATCAAGGTTCTGGCCAACATGTTATCAGACATGAGTCAAAAGGTTCATAAACAAACGTTCCAAAACCTTCGCGAGAACTGGAACTCCATCCTGGACAACGGCATCGAATACCAAATCCTCAGGATTCAACAGGAATCCCTTCAAGATGACGGACCTGGAGGACAAGGACAAGCAGGTGGTGCAGTTTATGGACGAGCGGCTTGCCAAGGACACCTTCCATGGTATTCCTTTCACGAGTGCCGTCGGCTTGCTGAGCTCGTCTTCCTCTACCCCGACAAGGAGATGCTGAACTGCAGGTGCATGCACACTACTTAGCACAACAATTAGTTGCTTAGCATGATAAAGAAATATATTATATTGATGCCGTACCTAAATTAGCTCTGGTTAAGAACAAACCACGGATGTAGACTCCTAGATGATTTGCATACGGGATAATTCCCACTACTTACAAGAATTCACATATATTCTTCAGTAAGTTGACATCAGTCGGTATGAGATTAGGCCCGAAAGTTGATTTATGATCATGATATACGTTGTCTGCAGTTTCAGTATATTAGTGTTCTTCGTGTTTTCGCTAAGCATCATCAATTGAAAAACGAAAAACCAATGTAGCACCAACGTGCCATAAGTATGGAATACTGCAACATACAGCTGTTTATTTTCTTTTTGGAACGCCGCCTTGTGCGGGCTGCTCAACCTTGTGTTTTTCATCTGGAAATAATACGCAAAGCGAAAAATCGAAGTGATAATGCAAACAAAAATTAAGTTTGCTTACGACTAGATTTCGCTGGCGCAATAGCCGAATTATGCATCTTGTGCATCAGCCAATGACATTTGGACGGACGGTGAAAAGAAAAAGTAGAGATATATATATATATATATATATATATATATATATATATATATATATATATATATATATATATATATATATATATATATATATATATATATATATATATATATATATATATATATATATATATATATATATATATATATATATATATATATATATATATATATATATATATATATATATATATTGTATCATATTTATACATGCGCGTATAAGAACAAATGTGGCATATAACAGTGCCACCGATTTCAACTTAATTTAGGTTGCAATATGAATAATGTTTATCATTCATAAAAGATGACAACCGTCTCGGATAGCAATTATTGTGCTTCACCCATTGTCGGTGATGCTAAATTTGATAGGAAAATACATACGTACAAGTTCACACTTCGATAAAGTGATACTGCCCGTTAGGCAATCGCGAAGCAATGCAGTTATTGACACTTTACAATACAAGGTACGATTCAAAAGTTCCATGACTGGTTGTGTGGAGTGTCAAATGGGCTGTTGTAAGGACTTAAGACGATAGCTAGCGTTAACCAGTTTCATCGTGATGCCGCGTGCGGAGTTCCCTATTGGTAAGCGCACGTGCCTTTTTCATGATCACCCTTGTGTCTTAGTGTTCGTCGCCTCGTGCGGTCTTTGTCAGAAAGAATAAGGCCGATTTGAAGAAGCCGCCTGTGCAGAGGCGAAGCCAAGGCCCCCCCCCCTCTCCCATGGCAACCAAAAATATACTAGATCAAACAGAGATCGCCGAAAGCGTTCTATGTTTCCGGACATTTTTGTGTCGCCCCCTCCCCCTAAAATCCTGGCTGCGCCACTGCGCGTGTCCGTATCAAACTTCGTCATAAGCTCGGCGAAACCGCGCCGAAGACGCATGGTATGCTTAAACAAGCATTTGGTGATGAATCCCTAGCAAAAAAAAAAACTGAACATTAGAATGGTTTTCGTGGTTAAAACATGGACGAATTTCCGTTGAATATTCTAAATGTTGTGGTCGGCCATCAACCAGGAAAATGCACGAAAATGTTGCGAAAATACGCCAGGTTTTCAACTGGGACCGTCCGCAAACGGTTAACGACCATTGCAGCATCGTTTGGCTATCGATCGAGCCCACGCCACCACATTCTCACGGAGGAAGTGAACGTGGGGCGGATCGCTGCCGAATTCATGCCACGATTGCTGATCCAGGACCAGCGGGTCCCGCACTGCGGGTGTCCTGGAAATGCCTGCACTGCGCCGGCTGAACGTGTGCGGGGATTTTCAGGAACATACCACGAGTCGTCAAAGCTTCTATTCCAAGGTCATCACTGGTTCGAAACCTGGGTTTATGGTAATGACCGTGAAGCCAAGCAGCAGTCATCCCAGTAGAAATGTCCAATGTCACCGCGACGGAAGAAAGCAAGGTAGGTCAAGAGCAACGTTAATAGCATGCTGTTTCTTTGATATGGAGGGAATTGCTCACCAAGAGTTCGTGCCTGTAGGTTAGCCAGTGAATCTGCACCTTTGCATCGAGGTCTTGAGGAGTTTGAGGGAGAATGTAAGAAGGAAACGTCCGGGGAAGTGGCGCGGATAGAACTGGCTGTTGCAATACGCCACATCGCTCTGTCTGCACAGCAGTTCGCATCCAGAAACAACAAGACAGTAGCCTCGCATCCACCATATTCTCCAGATCTAGCCCCGTGACTTCTTTCTGTTCCACAAGATGAAGATCCAGCTGAAGGGGTGGCAATTTGACAATATCGAGGAGATTCAGTCGGAACCGCAGGAGGTATCGAACAGCATCTCCAGAACGGATATCCGGAGGTGTTTCCAGCAGTGAGGAATAGTGCTGGGAGTGCAGTATCAACTGAACTTCCAAATGGACTACTTCGAGGGTGACATCAGCAATTAGAACCTGAGATAAGCCCACATGATTCATAGTCATAGTCATAGTCCCGGAACCTTTCGATCACACGTCGTGTCATGAAGTCTGTGCACTATTGCGGGACGCTTGTGAACCGGTCGACTGGTCCCGATCACTCAGTCGCCTATCGCCGTGTCCCGGGGCCGCGAGTGAGTGCAGCTGATGCGCCCATAAACCCCAATAACCAATTAGCTAACTAACCGGGTTGCACGTCGGAGACCCCGGATTCCCGGGACGGGCAGACTCCCGCCCAGTTTCGGATCGGAGACCACGGCCTCCAGGGACGGGCAGACTCCCGCCCAGTTTCTGATCGGAGACCACGGCCTCCAGGGACGGGCAGACTCCCGCCCAGTTTCGGATCGGAGACCACGGCCTCCAGGGACGCGCAGATTCCCGCCCAGTTCGGGATCGGGGACTGCGGCAGCTCAGGACGGGCAGACGCTCGCCCAGTTCCGGGTGAAATTCCAAGGACGTGCAGGTAGAACGAAGTGATGCAATCGCAGCCAACCGCGAGCTTATCTTGTAAATTCACCTGACTGCTGCTGGCGACAGAGCCAAGACCATGCGGTATTGGTGCTAGCGTCGGTACACTGAGGAGTCTGCATATTCCACCCAGACATCAAGTGCACCCAGACTTCAAGTGGAGGTCTGTGTGCCTGTAGGGGAAAGGCATTGTGCGTGTTAAGAACAAATTGTCCCTGTCTGCATAGTTAGAGAGTATCTTTTTAAATGTCATACACATATGTCGGACTTGACCTCTCGTACGAGGATGGGCAATAGTATCATCACGACCCTCATAGGATTATACGGCCCGAAAACATGTCCTCGAGAAGCGAACGTGCTGTCAGCGTTCAATTCTACGCCTAATGTTATCAGTAAAACGTCTCGGGGGGGGGATAACGAGCAAGACACAGTTTTACCTCTTGATATTATGATATTTACCTCTTGATCTTGTTTTGGCATGTTTTTTGTAGATTAAGATAACCTCGCGACTTTTCCAAACACAATGCAATAACTGCAATAACCCGATGCTTGATGTATTGTGGTTGGTAATATTGGGTAGTTTGTGCTTTAAATAGGCTTGATAATACATTGCATGTTATTCAATGGCATCTTGAACCGGAAAAAATACTTTAAAACATCGTACATATCGTTCGTATTTCTCCACGTAAAAAAAAACTGTGCTGTTCATTGACCACACTCGGCGGAAGTGTCAAACTTGGAAATGTGACTAGATATGAAGTGGGATATGGGAAGGTGGACTGGCTAGAACCTTTAAATTAGGACAGTAATTAATTGATTGATTGAAAGAAAATTGATAATTAACATGCATGTTCACGCTTATTCCATAAGTCTAAGGTACGTCGTTCCAATGATTCGTACCTCTCAAAAGTCTCATGGCCGAATAGCTAAAGGTGATGTTTTTTCTAGTTGTTGAAGAAAGACCGTCGCCCTTTGGCCCAGCCCTTACTTAAGTTATTGCCACGCGATCTGAATTATCGTGAAGGTAGTCAGTCTTCGAAAATCGACACTGTTGTCAAACTGAGTTGAAGTCAGTTCTGTTTCCTTTTCCAAGTTCGATAAAGCAACCAAGAACTCCACTCCCTTTAAAAGGTGCTTTGTTAGCCATATCAAACTTATAGCAAGAGCCCCTGGACGAGACAGTCCGGTTTAAATGACGATGCGCTTCTCGAATTTAACCGAAATATACTATACACCTGATCTGATGCGCAGTGACCTGAAATCACATGATCACATCCGGATTTGATGCGTGATGACATTATCGTTCGGATCGTCCTCATTTCAAATCGACGCTGACCCTAGACAATGCCATCACGCGGGAAACTACAATGATGTGTCTAACCATACAGATCTCGAAATGAACTTCAAGAGTAACTGCAAGCAGAAACCATCACGTCATTGCTTTTGCTCGGGTTTAATGTGTTTGGACAGAACCACTTCCCCAGAGGCATTCGCACGACGCTTGCTGTGGACTGGCGGCGGGTGTATCTCCTACCAGTTGCGGATCCAAGGAGGGGAAGGGCACATGACTCATGTGCACCCCACGCACGCCCCTCTGACAGAAATAAGATGCTCATCCAGGATGCTCGAGTGCACCCCCACCGTTGCAATTTTATCAATCAGTAGCGCCCCTCCAGACGCATGCCCCACTCCTCATCAAAATTCCTGGGCCCGCCCCTGCCTCCCTTGACGTGCACATATCTGCCATCACCACTCACTATCCAAGACCGTCACGACCCAGGATCTGCCGTACATCGATAGGTATCCGTTCGGACCGCCATCCTGGCTCACACATGACAGACATGGCACATGGCTCACACATGACACATACACTGACAGAGGAACGTATGGCACATGGCTCACATGACAGACATGGCACATGGCTCACACATGACACATACACTGACAGAGGAACGTATGGCACATGGCTCACACATGACAGACATGGCACATGGCTCACACATGACACATACACTGACAGAGGAACGTATGGCACATGGCTCACACATGACAGACATGGCACATGGCTCACACATGACACATACACTGACAGAGGAACGTATGACCCGTCAGCCATCTCGCCGTTATCTCGTCCTAAACCGTTTTTTAGGCGTTATATCAAATTATGATCCGACGCTTGTCATGCATTCTGCTCTAAAAGGGACTGGCTGATTATATAGGGCGTCTTTGGCGTCCATTCAGGGAGGGGGACCGAGAGTACACTCGAGCCTTCCTCAAAGACGCTATTCCCAGCCGGCGGATGCCACCTTCCCATGGGAGGGGGAGCAGGCGCACATGCGCCCAGTGCCTCCCCCGGTATCCGCTTCTGTGTAAGACCATGATATGAACAACGTAGAGCAGATAAGCTCAGATGTCGGTTTTGCGTTACATTGTTTTCTGCTCTTATGAACCAATTGCGGCTTACCTACATTTGGAGGTATTAATCATTCGTGCTTAGTCTATAACTTTTAATCCATGATTCCATTTTGAATGCAGCCTGAAGCCTCAAGTGAGCCGCAGCAAATTGCTGTACGGCGACGAAATTTATTCTGGGCATCGCACACCACATCCGCAAACAAGCCTAAGGAATTGGTGTTCCGAAATGAGGGTAAAAATGACAGTTTTTTTCACTCAAGTTCCAAGAGGCAACTGTCCACTCGCCCCATCCCGCCCCCCCCCCCCCCCCATAATTCCGCCGCTCCTGATCTCGCGTCAATGGAACGTCAGCTAACCCGGCGGACAACTTTTTTTAAGCTACGTTTGCCGTGGTTGACAATCCAGAGGTTACGATATCCGCAAACCTCAGGCAAACATTCCAGTAATGAACCATTTCTGGGTCGGAATTGCCATAATTTGTAAGACGAATCCTCTTAAGGTGCAAAAAAACGTCTGGAACAGCCTGAAGCAATGCAGGTTTCGTTTCCTGCTAAGTCCATTAGTCCCATTCCCACGTCGCCTTTGTTCAAGGCTTCAGGGCTGTTTGGCGTCAGCGTGATAACCAGAAGCGCAGCCAAGAGGGGTCCAGGGTCCGGACCTCCCCTTTACCACCAAAAAATACACTAGATGAAATGAGAAATTTTAAGATTTTCATCACGCAAAACCGTAAATTTTTGACGCGCTTCACGCACCGGAAGCTTTCTCTATTTCATCACAATTTTTTGGTCGCCCCCCCCCCCGTA
Organism: Ashinkailepas kermadecensis; assembly: GCA_034440615.1. Lineage (NCBI taxonomy): Eukaryota > Metazoa > Arthropoda > Thecostraca > Neolepadidae > Ashinkailepas > Ashinkailepas kermadecensis. Next base: position 48,599 of record JAOTOM010002430.1, read on the forward strand.
TAAAAATCCTGGCTGCGAAACTGGTGATAACAAGCACGAAACCGGTGCCAGCGACGTGCCCGTCCGGGCGCCGGGCACGTCCGTCCGGGCACTCACACGCACTCGTGCACTGGGCCGGGCGTGCAGATGACGTCACCGAATTCGTGATGGTCAAACACTATTTGGAACCCGCTCACATTGAGTTTCTCCCACGGCTGTCACCAGTCATGACTTAAGCAGCGCCAACAGCAGACCGTGGCAGAGCAAATTCTTCCCAGAAATGTAGTGTCCCGCCGAGTTCTTGTGGTTTAGGGGCGCATCGACTGCATAGGTCATATAGTCCCGCCCACAATGCAGAAATCCGAGGCAATTCGCAAAAGTATGACGATGTACCACGTCTAATGGGCCGGCTGGTTATTGGCTTTTACGAGTCATCAACTGCGTTTGCCACGTGGTGTCGCCAATCTCTCACATCGATTGATTGCATGCGAAGAGCAGCGACAGGTGGGAATCGAACCTGCAACCTCTCGGCTGGGAGGCGAGCACCCGCGCAGACTATGCGAACTTGGACTAATATACCTAACTGAACACTAATTATAGATTTCGTGGAATATCACGATGCTGCATAAGTCGACGTTATTCACTGTGTTTGTGGCATCTGTTTTGCGTGCGGTCTCGGCCGTTCTCAAGGCGTCCCAGTCATCACTGGATGCTGCAGTATCCACGACGATTTTCTGAGGCGGCCCTCTGCCTACGCCCCTATCCACGTGCGGGGATTGTTCGTGGAAGCGCTCCGCAATTTGCGCCGACGCGGTCGGCATTTCCGGCACCGGCGCTTCGCCGCAGATGCGTCAGCAGATGCGTGCAACACAGCTCACGGGATGCTGACCGCAAAATCAGAACCAGTGAAACACTTCTCTCGTGGGGAATATCGCCTCTATCGCCAGAGATAGTCTTCCGGTGGACAAAAAATAAATATCAACCAGCATTCGTGAGCTGAGTTTCACAAAAATTATCCAGAAGACGGCTCACAATATGGCCGTCAGCAGAAATGATGAAGGTCACTTTCCAGGGAACAATCCTGACAGGAAATGGTTGGCATTGGCGGATCCATATCAGGCCAATAGTAGGCGTCGTGGATTGTTGTTTGGCTGGCAGGCAGATTTGCGGAAGACCGAGCGGCGTGAATGTAATAGCGAGTTTGGTATCAAACATCCCTAGTTGGACAGCCACAATCATCGCGCTGGGATGAGATGGTGTGCCAGCACTAATCGCACCAGACAGCACGCGAACGGCAATGACTACATCAGTGCAAAGGGCGGAGCAAATCCAGCAGGACGTGTCAATTCCAATATTTCATTCCTCTCCTGACTTCACTGGCACTGGCGGATCCAGAAATGAGCTTTCGACCAGTTGGATATAGATGAGGACAAACTAACTAACCCGGAACCATTCATTAACCCAATGGGCGTTACGCGGAAAGAATCGAGTGACAAACGTTACTAAAAGAAAGGTTTTGTTCCAGACGACATGGCCCCACCTGACCCGGCCGTGGGGGTCGGCGTGGCCCGACACTCACCTGGGTGCAGGGGCCGGAAGCCGGCGCCGTCGGCCGGCCGGCCGCCGCCACTCTCCGTCTCCATGGCGGATCCCGCCGCCGTCGACTCGGTCACGTCCATGGCGCTCATGGCGCGTCCTGGCGCCGCTCACTGGCGCACAGCAGTTCACTGACACTCGATCACTGGCGCACCCGGGTCACTGTGTCACTGGCGCTCGTCACTGGCCGACGGTCGGCACGGGCACGGGCGGGCAGTCCGCGGCGGCGGCGGCGGCGGCGACCGGGGCGCGGCACTGCCGGCAGACACGACGGCGGCGGCTGGGTCGGCCGACACGGTCATCCTCGGGCGTCACCAGCAGGGCAGCGGTCCGCCTACTGCTACGGCGAGTCACTGGCCATCTGTGCCGGGTCGACTGTACCTGTCGACGGAGACGGTCGGCGTCACCGGGGACACCACTGCAGGGCTGCAGATCCACGCCGATGGAAGGTCCGGTATGTGCCAACCCCCCCCCCCCTCCCCTGCCGCCGCACACAAACGTGCAGACTTTGCCTGCTGATAGTTCGCTGCGAGTTTCCTTATAGCGGCTGCAACCATTGCCATTTTGACCTGCTCCATGCAAATGCACCAGAATAGACAGATATGCAACTAGCTTGATAAGATTAATCATGCATCAGCATTTTACAAGCGTTGGCGACAATGCGAGATGTAAAATTTGAGATGTTGTCGAGTTTGAACAATGGCCCATATCTCACGACTGTTCAGCATTTATGACATTGGCATTGTTTTTGGGCCGTGCGACAGAGTGGTTTGCCTTCGACTTTCGGCAACACCGTTTCACAATCCCGCCGACGCTTTGCTCAGCATGCATGAAGCCTGCGGTAGTCGCACGCCATATGCTAGAACTTTGTGCCATGGAAATATATGCGCCACTTTATGAAATGTATGGGGAAAATAGGCAGTGGAAAACAGCGATTGGAAGTTTTCTCCATGGGCGGTGAAAATATGATCGCCTGACACCTCTGCAGAATACCATTGGGTTTATAGACAACCACATCTTGTCATATTTTGTTTTTGCTCAAAATGACATGGGCTCTTTGGGCGAAGTGCGACACAAAAAGCAAATAAAACCAGGGAGAAGCCCCCAGAAGGCTACAACCTCGATTCATGGCACAGCGCTTCCCTGGGCCGCCACGCCACGCTGTTGTTTTCCGTGGCATCGCTATGCGGCGCTGCAATATTTACAGCCCCGTGCCGGCGCCGCTCGCAGCGCCGGCCGGGACCGGCCGCGGCGGCAGCCGACGGGAGGCCAGCCCGCCCAAAACATGGTGCGACCGACCACCGCGGAACAGCTTCCCCGCCGTTCGCCGCCGTCCAAGGTCATGCGGCGCTCCAAGGTGGACAGCGGCGCCGCTCCGCCGCTCTGCCGCTCCCCGGCTCTGTCCGCGCGTGCTGGCGGCGGTCGAGGTGCGGCCGCTCCCAGAGGCCGGCCGCCAGAGGCCACTCGGCCGACAGCGGCCGCGGCCGCACCCGCGCCCGCGCCTGCGCCTGCGCCTGCGCCTGCGCGCGCCGCACGCACCGACCTCCGTCCAGACCACGCCTAGCTCCCACCGCCCCCCCCCCCCCCTGTCTCTGCGTCGTCGCGCGAAGGCGCCCCCGTGTCTGGCTCGGGTGCAGTGGGAAAGAGAGAGAAAGGGACAAAGCAGAGGTGGCCCCGTCAGTGTCGAATCGTGACTGTCTGCTGCCGGCCGGCCGTGGCTCAATTCAAAGTGGCGCGTTTAAAAACGGTGACCATGGCTTTTCTCGGAAGTCATCTTCGGGTAGGATCAATGCTGTAGTGTCATGCCGCCCAATCCGATCCATCTGCGATAATGAAGTCTTCTCAAGGGTAAACTGAAGTGCCATTAAATCATCGGTGCAATTTTGAAGTGATTGAAGCCAACGTGTGGAAAATAGAAATAAACCACAAACAAGGGCACCCAGCACGCAATCTCCCCCTGACTCCTGAGAAAAGATACGTCGGCAAACTAATGAACTAAACACTACAAATATTTGCAAAATCGCATTATTGTGGACGAGTAAATTAAGTTACGTTTTTTTCTTCATGTATTCATTCTGCGCCAAAGTAAGACAATGTTCACTACACATGTCTTACTTTGCCCTTATTCCACTCCACATGCCTTACTTTGCTCTCACCTTACCCTTGTGTTTTATGCAATACAATTTACACCTAAAAATTAGTCATTATCCATCCTCCCTTGGTGGCATCGTCACAGACGGCAAATTTCGTGTGACTTCGCGTGACATTCGGGTGACTGCTAAACATAATTAATCAAAACTTATAATGAGGAATTGCCACCATACTCGCGCATATACCCACTATACACGCACATCTGCCCATTACACACGCGTATGTGGCCAATACACACGCGCATGTACCCACTATGCGCACGCATGTACCTACTATACACGCGCATGCACCCACCACACACGCGCATGCACCCCCTATACACGCGCATGCACCCACTATACTCGCGCATGTACCCACTATACACGCGCGTCTATCCACTATACACGCGCCATTACGCGCTTGTACCTACTATGCTTATACACGCGCATGTATCCACGGATGTGCACGCTATGCACTATGTAGGGATGCTGGGAACGAGTGGTCTACGGGTAAGATGCTCGTCTCGCAATCGAAAGATTGTGGGTTCGAATCTCACCTGTGCTACTCTTCGCCCGCGACCAATCGGCGTGAGTGATTGGCAACGCTGTATGACTCAACGGTGACGGTCGTAAACCAATAACCAACCAACAGTGGGCGAAATCAGCCAACACCGGTCGGTCGGATCCGTAGCTAGCCGAAGAAAACCAGTCGCAGCCAGGCATGTCCATCACCTTAACCGTTGCCGGAGCAGCGGCTCAGACCTCACCGGCAAGGCTACCCGGTCGCGAAGGGTGAGCGCCAGAGCGAGCTGGTGACCGGGCCAGACGTATTACGGCGACCGCAGCCGTGGAAAACCCATCCGGCCGGTGGGCGAGCGCTTTCATCCGGACGACGGCACTACACAAATATTGCCATTCGCAGCACAGTTGTGAGCTACGATTTTGGCCAATTATAGCGTGACTTCATTCATGGAAATTGAACTGAAAATTACATGACAAACGGAAATTCATTGAACATACAGCTACAGTCTCGATAACGGTTGTGAGTTAAACTGGGTCACCTGTTAGCCCTCTGAAGACAATTAGACTTTGTGCGCATCTGTATCTCAGATAGCTTGTCATCACATAATTTGACTCACAAAGTCACCGAAACAAAAATGCTGGCAGCAGCGGTATTTGACCAACAACTGGACGATGTCAATGGCGCGAACCTGGCCTCCGACCGGCGCGAGCGGTGGCTGGACCTGGCGGTGGTCGGACCGGCCAGAGCACGGTGGGTGACGGGGTGGAGCGGGGCGTGGACGGATCGACCCGAGGGGGCTGCTCGGGTGACCGGCGGCTGAGTGAGTCATGATGGCCGACCACATAGTGAGTGGCAGGGGTTCAGGGCGACTGAGTCACTTCATGCGAGCCGGCATCGATCCTCGTCCGTCCTGACTCAGGCGGCGGCTGCCGAGCCCTGCTTGTCGGATACGGCGTGCTAGCCCTGCTCAATGTTCATGGGGAAAACTGTACTAGTCCTGCTCAACGTTCATGGGGAAAACTGCACTAGTCCTGCTCAACGTTCATGGAGAAAGCTGCACTAGCCTTGCTCAATGCGCATGGGGAAAACTACACTAGTCCTGCCCAACGTTCATGGGGAAAACTGCACTAGTCCTGCCCAACGTTCATGGATAAAACTGCACTAGCCTTGCTCAATGCTCATGGGGAAAACTGTACTAGTCCTGCCCAACGTTCATGGAGAAAACTGCACTAGCCCTGCTCAGAGTGAATGGGAAAACTGCACTACCCTTGCTCAATGTTCATTGGGGACACTGTACTAACCTTGCTCAATGTTCATTGGGAAAACTGTACTAGCCTTGCTCAATGTTCATGTGGAAAACTGTACTAGCCATGCTGAATGTTCACGGGGAAAACTGCCCCAGCCCTGCTCAATGTTCACTGTACTAGCCCTGCTCAATGTTCATGAGGAAAACGGTGCTAGCTCTGCTCAATGTTTATGAGCAAAGCTGTACTAGCCCTGCTCATGGGACACAATGCACTAGGCCTGTTCATAAGATGCACTGCATTGGAGCCCTGCTCATGGGATACACTGCACTGGTGCCCTGCTCATGGGGTACACTGCATTGGAGTCCTGCTCATGGGATACACTGTACTGGAACTCTCCCCATGGCATGCAATGCACTGGAGTCTTGCTGATGAGATACACTGCGCTGGCTGGAGTCCTGCTCATGGGATACACTTTACTGGAACCCTGCTCATGAGATACACTGCATCGGAGTCCTGTTCATAGGATACACCGCACTTGGGCTCTGCTCATGGAAATCACTGTACTGGAGCCCTGCTCATGGGTTACATTGTAGTGGAGCCCTGCTCATTGGACAAGTGTACATGGGACACGCCGCGCTGGCCCAAGACCACGAGGTTATTCCAAGATCTATCTGGAGCCATGTGTACTGTGCACTGGGCAGGCTGTGCCAGTGCAGTTCAACGTCGACACAGCTCTGGAGCCATGTGTACTGTGCACTGTGCAGGCCGTGCCAGTGTAGTTCAGCGTCGACACAGTTATGGAGCCATGTGTACTGTGCACTGTGCAGGCCGTGCCAGTGCAGTTCAGCGTCGACACAGATGGGCATCGCCGTCGGCCATGCCAGACAACACGCGTGCGCCACCAGCCACGACGTGACATCATTGAAAGGTACCTTACAATGACAACACAATGTCGTGCATGACATCACTCCAGCTAATGATCAGCACGTCAGTTTTGCCTGGTGCAGGCAATTAGTCATGGGTTCTGCGAGTTGAAAGCAGTCCAGTTTCGCGGATTTAAAGCGGCTGCATGTGACGCTTGAGCAGACCCGCGGGCGCACCCACCCAACATTTTCGGAGATAATCCTACTTGTCTAAGGATCTAGTGCGGGGAAAATGTTCCAAAATCACAACATACGCTTTGGTGAGTCGGAGCAAACATACATTGAGACAATGGAAGTCGTCAACTTTGCGGAGGTGCACACCAAAAAGGAAAAGGGCAAAAGGAAAAAAAGACAAAAGGAAAAATATCGCCAAACCTGCGTTACTTGGCCGCACCTTACGATAGTGATGTGTGGCCAGTGGAGCCAGTGGAGATGCACAGGACCCAGTGCACATTCACTGGCACACGGCATGTCACGGTGCACAGTGCCCATTGCACATTCACTGGCACACGATATGCCACGGTGTACAGGCCCAGTACACATTCACTGGCACACGACATGTCACGGTGCACAGGGCCCAGTGCACATTCACTGGCACACGATATGCCACGGTGCACAGGCCCAGTGCACATTCACTGGCACACGATATGCCACGGTGCACAGGGCCCAGTGCGCATTCACTGGCACACGGTAAACCACCATGCACAGGGCAGAGTGCATATCCACTAGCACAGGTGTAATCTGCCAGCTGGCAGCCATGATGAGACCAACAGCTGGTGCGAAGGTGCGATTTGCCAAACAAACCTGGCTGCGAGGCTGACGGCCGCAGTTTCTCAACCAAATAATAGTTAATTATATCAGACATTCCCACGCTGCAGCTTGGAACGAAACGCCCTCCGAGTTGCAGGCAAACGTGGCTGGACGGGGCGCACGGCTTCACTGACGCACGAGGTTCTGGTACACACTCCCGCCTCAAATTGTGTCACCTCTCCAAGGGGTGGAGCTGCCCAGGTGATTACCAAAGCAAGATTACAGCATTCGAAAGTCAACTTGAGCTGCTGTACTGTAACCAGAGACGTAGGCGAAATATCATCCGCAAAGTGCAAAGGTCCATGTTCCATCCGCAATAGGTAGGTAAATACCACATTATTCGTCCATGACCATAGCACAATTGATTCAGCTTTACAAAACACTATGCGTACCTGAAGGTGGGGGTGGATCCGAGGGGGCACAGGGAGCATGTTCATGAAAAGGCGGCACCGCTCTAACTGGAAAAAGACTGACCGCTCTGACAAGGGCCCCTTCAGTGCCCTTGAGCGCATCTCCTTGGCCTTTAAACACTGGAACCTGAACGTTGTAGCATAAAAAGCAATTACAGTTTCAAAAGCATGACGGTCGGGCCGGTTCACCGAGCCGGGCTGATTTTGGTCGGGTCCTTCATATGCACTCTATCATATCCTTCATATGCACTCCGTCGCCTGCAAACTGGTCTAATCCCATCCTTGAGACCTTGCCAGCATATTCATCAGTGAACCACCGCTTCCGCTCTCTCCAATCGATTCGTTAATTTTTTTTAGACATCAACGCAATCTTGCACATGGATGAGCAACGGGAAACAAGGTGTGGGGGTGGGTGGGTGAAAACTGTCTCAGAGTTTGGGGATGCCAACTTCAAGTCGTTTGCTTCTATGTAGGGTATGTGGCTACAGTAGTCATAGTCAATAATCACGAGCACATCTGAGCCGGTCATCCGAAGCGAACGGTCCCCAATGTTCGCCCAATGTCTATCCAAAGTTGCGGGTTCATTTGTGGATATTGTTCCAATCCTTCGAAAATGTCAGGTGGCGCTAAGTCAAACTTAGGTAGCGCTCCAGCACCACCTGTTAGCACTCACCCCCCCCCCAGGTGAGGAAGTTCAGCGGTTCTCTCCCCGTTCCTATGCCGCTCACGCGAACAGTAACATCCGTCGCATGCCGCGATGATGAGGAGCCAAACCGACTGCGTCGGTAGCCGTCTGGCGCGACAGCCTGACCTTGCTGCACCAGTGTTGGATGGGCACCGGCGGTGGAGGCCCCACTCTCGGACCACACGCCGCCGCCAGCCTCTGTAAAAGTGCCGGCCCACACCGCGCCTGTGACGTCTGACGTCTACGCCATGACGTCACCTGTCGGTGGCGAAGGCGGCCACAGGAGGCAGCCTTGGCTGGCGGAGCGGGCGGCCAGCGGCCGGACTAGGGAAGTCAGGTCACCAAGTCAGGGGCCGTACCAGGAGAGTTAGAGGAAGCCAGGTGCCGGACTAGGGGAGTTAGAGACAGCCAGGAGCCGGACTATGGGCGTCAGAGACAGCCAGGGGCCGGACTAGGGGAGTCAGAGACAGTCAGGAGCCGGACTATGGGCGTCAGAGACAGCCAGGGGCTGGACCAGGGGAGTCAGAGACAGTCAGGGGCCGGACTAGGGGCGTCAGAGACAGTCAGGGGCCACCGTCAGAGGCCGGGCCGGGGTGGCGCGAAACGGGCTGACACCAGGAGACCAAGCGCCTTGCGAACGAAACAGATGCTGACTCTGCAGTGTTGCTGACCACCACCACATGCGACACTTTCGTGACGGAGTAGCCGCTTTCCAGGCGCGACTGTCCGACTCACGCATGGGGAAATGTTGCTCGGAAAACAGACATATGTAATGGCGATGTCGCTTGCCCGGTCATCGACCAGAGTCGCGCTTTATGGTGACGGTGGTCTGATCTAACGGAGCGCAGAAATTGTTCTGGCCTGGCGGAAACCAGGCGATTGTGGCCCGACAGAGTAGACCACTCGGAATCACACAAACACGATGGGCCAGGAAACATAGTTGACGCACGAGCTTCACGGAGCTTCAACGGCCACCGGCCTCACGGATCCTGGATGGGGATCCATCGTCACGGAGCGCACAAGGATCAGATGTAAATGATGCCGGACCGGACAAGGATCTGGGACGGGACAAGACCAGACACGGATATAATCCCAAGGTAAACAGCGTTCCAAAGGCCGGACAATGTACCGACTTTGAGCAGCCCAGATGCCAGGAAGCCGTGAGAGCACGCAGACCCAGGTAAGACGCACGTGAGGTACACGAGCGTGCGAGGTGCGCCCCAGAAGGCTAGGAAGCCGCGAGAGCACGCAGACCCAGGTAAGGCGCAGGTGAGGTACACGAGCGTACGAGGTGCGCCCCAGAAGGCTAGGAAGCCGTGAGAGCACGCAGACCCAGGTAAGGCGCACGTGAGGTACACGAGCGTGCGAGGTGCCCCCGCCCCAGAAGGCTAGGAAGCCGTGAGAGCACGCAGACCCAGGTAAGGTGCACGTGAAGTACACGAGCGTGCGAGGTGCGCCGGCCATTACCACGACGGTCTGGTGGCTCAGCTCGGATGGCATGCTACGCCTGGACACAGGGTGCATGAGTGCACCGGGTGATGATACCTGAGACCCAGTCTGACCCCGGGTACCGGGCCGCAGCGGCCGACTGGGGCGGTGGGGAGGAGGTCGGACCGGCTCCCCGCCGAGGACGACACGTCCTCAGTCGGGTGCCTGTCGGCGCCAGTGACTCACCCCACCTCGTACCCTCTGCGACCGCGCCCAACACCGCATGTGCACGGCATCCCCGCAATACAGCTCTGGATAAGGGTGGAGATGGCCGATGCCAGGAGATGGCCTCAGCGGTAAGGGCCCCAATTTCAATGGAGACTGCGTGCGCCACTTCCACAACTGGACAAATATGTTGCATGGCTCTTCACAACGGCGCTTGGCTTGCGTCCTCCACGTCGGCGAGTGTCAGATTTGATAGCGCTACGGCACAATCGGTGCGATAGCGGCACCCGTCGGACCGGGGGAGACTGGCGCGAGATAGTGCCGGAACGCGCGAGGTCCGTCGGCCGCCGTGTACTGGGACCGGCGTCCTCGGACGAGCCGGGCCGGTGCGGCTGCGGGCGTGGTGCCACCGCCGGCCGAGGTCCGGCCCAGGTCCGGCACGGGACCGGCACGGTCCGCCGGCCGCACCGGCTCGCCTCTGCACCCGACACATGTCACCACACCGCTGCCGGAGGGGCGCCGGACCGACGGTCGAACTCACGGCGGGCGGGCGGGCGGGCGGGCGGCACTGGCAGCAGGCCTGCTCCAGTCGACGGCGGCAGGTGCACTCTCGGTCGACGCCGGGCACGTGCCGACTGGCGACAGCTGGCCGCTGTGGCGACGCGGCAGTGTGGCGACGCGGCACAGTGTGGCGGCCGGGCACAGTGCGGCGGCGCGCGGCGGTCTCGGCGGCCGACTGCCGGCGCGCGCTCGCTGGTCAGCCGCTTCCATGCAGCATTCCAGCGCCGCCATAACCAGTTTGCGAGGCCGCCGGCGACGGCCGACCGGGGCTCCGGCAGAGGCTGGACGTCGACTGACTCCCGACTGGGACTGGACTGGGACGGACCGAGGCTCCGGAGGTTGCTGGACGTCGACTGACTCCCGACTGGGACTGGACTGGGACGGACCGAGGCTCCGGAGGTTGCTGGACGCCGACTCGCTCTCCACTGGGACTGAACTGGGGGGGACCGAGGCTACGGAGGTTGCTGGACGCCGACTGGGACTGGACTGGGGGCGGATGGGGATCCGAAGGTTGCTGGACGCCGACTGGGACTGGACTGGGGGCGGATGGGGCTCCAGAGGTTGCTGGACGCTGACTTGCTCTCCATTAGGAATGGACTGGGGGCGGATGGGGCTCCGGTGGTGGCTGGACGCCGACTGACTCGACTGGGACTGGACTGGGGGCGGATGGGGCTCCAGAGGTTGCTGGACGCTGACTTGCTCTCCATTAGGACTGGACTGGGGGCGGATGGGGCTCCGGTGGTGGATGGACGCCGACTGACTCGACTGGGACTGGACTGGGGGCGGATGGAGCTCCGGCAGAGGCTGGACGTCGATTGACTCCCGACTGGGACTGGACTGAGACGGACCGAGGCTACGGAGCTTGCTGGACGCCGACTCGCTCTCCACTGGGACTGGACTGGATGGAAGGGGACCGGGGCTCTGGCGGCGGCTGTGGTCAGACTGGATTTCTACTGGGATTGAGGGCCAATATTTGGCCTACTTTACTATTGCATATTCAAAAGTGTCTGGTCGGCAGCATCGATGCTAGCATTGGGTTTTGCAATAGAGGTAGGAAAAATTCCAGAAGATTCTCACTGGCTATAAGTAGCAAGTATTCGCTACCTCAACCAAATATGTACATACATTGGAGACTTGCAGACTCAAGACAAGACTAATTGTGAAAAGCGTACCTTGTTTTCCTGGTACTCCAAGGAGTGTATCGAAACATGTCGGTGAATGAAAGGGTGCATGCATGCAGGCTGGTCCATTCAGAAACCCAGTGAAATTATAAATATTTCCACAATCAGGAGCCTGCCAGCTGGCACAACCTGTCACGAAAGTCGCATACGTATTGTTTGGATACATAGCTACAGTGCGCCCTTTTCCCTTTCTCAGCATGGGGAGGTCACAAATTAACATCGAGAGGCACACTGGGGGCTCAAATCAATATTGGAGGGGCCAGAGCCTCTCTCCCTAAAATAATGTATATAAAACACACGCACGGTGCGTAAAAATGTTCACCCCTTGCCACGGATGCTTTCGTGATATCAAAGAGTCACCCAGGTGCAATTGCAGTGCAAAGAAGAGTTACTGTGTAAATGAGGTCAACGTTGTCATCATATCAAAGGATTGTCGCCGTACGGAAATTTACATCGTATTAATACGATTAATTAATTAATTATTAATATAAGGATTGTCGTATTTTTATGTTCAGCTTTCCAAGGTGAAAGAACAGCAATGTTAACCGAATCATCAAGAGGGCCGCAGAGATAATTTTTTTTAAAAAGGAATTATTGTTTTCTTGTTCTTTCCTCGAATAACGGCTTAAGTGACTCGTGTACTTGCCCCTCTACACTTAGAGTTTGCTAATGGACAACTGGATTTTCTAACACTTCGAAGCCGATATGCCGGCTAACCCTCGCAGTGGGGGAAAATTGCATACTCCTCACAGTGCGCGCGAACGGTACAATTTGGTACCGCCCTTTCCAACTAACCCCTGTTATAAGCAATATAGATATGCGGTAAACGGCATGATGTAGCTACATCCTTTGAATTTATATAATTACCTGGAACATTGTTATCTGTCGCCGATGATTGACCTTCCACGTCAGGTCAAGCAGCTTAATGTCGTGGTGCAGTCAGCCACTGGTCTTCGCCGTAGTTTTCGGACCCTAGTCCTAAAGCAAATGTGACTTCGTGTTTCTACACTGACGATACACAAACTGAAGATGCAAACTTAAACTAACACAGGTGACACGTGCAAAGGTTAAGATCTCCGGTCCCGTCAGGGTCAAATGTCTGATATGTGATGAGCTGTTCAAGATGACAATTTTCAAAACAGATAGCACTCAGGAAAACGCAATGAGTGCCACTAAAGGAAAACCAAATACTTACAGGCTCTTCCAGAAGGTTAAACAAAATTAAAAGATGTTCAATGTTTGGGAACTTGTCCTCCTCACCCCCCCCCCCCAAAAAAAAGAAGGAAAATACAGAATTTCATAATCGGACTTCGTGGCCCAACAGAAATTAGCTAGACATGCAACATTACTGTGGTTTAGTCATTTCTCGTTCGTAATAGTCCTGGGCGTTTAGGGCCTCTAGGGCGTTTCAGGTTATGTCTCAGTGACGAGTTCCTTGTGGGCGAAGCCAATGGGGGACGGGAAGACGTGTCACGCAAACATTGTGACGCTGAACATAACGCCTATGGACACTGAATGAAAAGATTAAACCCCAAAATGAGCATGTCCCCTTGTCCAAGTTCGTGACATCGCGGGTGCCTGACTTAATATTGATTTGAAAACTGAGACGTTTTTAGAGGACATAATTTGCCACTGCATATACTCCGGGCTTTGAAAAAAAGTCAGGAGAAAAGCTATCAGCCAAAAGAAAAACGTTTCTGTAGTTTAAACAATCACTTAGTCTTGGAGCCGGGACCCAAGCTACAATTTGTGTTTTTGTATTTTCTTTGATAATTTGTCCATGCACTCATATATGACTATCCTATTTGATTATCAAGCAAGTTTCAATAGGCAAAAACATTTTATCAAATGCCCAGTGTGGTTTTAGAAAAACCAAAACACCATTGATCACCTCGTTACAATTGGCACCGCAATTCGGGAAGCTTTCGCACAGCACCGTCATGTTGGGGCTGTGTTTTTTTTTACATAGACGGCGCTTTCGACACCACATGGAGACACGGCATTCTTATGAAGTTACGCGAGAATGGCCAGCGAGGCTCCATGGCTGTCTTTCTCCAAAACTGTTTGACAAAGCGTCGGTTTCGAGTCCGCGTTGGTGATCGACTCTCGCGATGGTTCCAACAGGTCAACGGAATTATCCAGGGCAGTGTACTGAGTGTGGCCCTATTCGCTACTATGAGTAACGATGTCAGCTCTGTTCTGTCGCCGTCAATATCCCGCTCATTGTTCGTCGACGACTTCACGATCTAGACGTCGAACACCTCAACACCAGTAATGCAGGAACAGTTGCAGCTCGCTGTCGGGAGGCTCGAACGCTGGACGAAGCTGAACGGCTTCCGCTTCTCCACAACAAAGATGGCCGCCATGCATTTTTGCCGGCGTCGAACCTGCCCAGACATGAAGATCAGGTTGTATTGCTCGGAGGTCCCAACAGATGGTCAAATTTATCGGCGTTCTTCTCGACAGCCGACTAACATATAGGCACCATTTTAAAATGCTTAGATATGGGTGTTTTAAGTCCATGAATATCATGAAGGTGGTTTCACGAACATCATATGGTTCCGACAGATCAACCCTGATGCAATTGTTGGGGTTTAGGGGCCTGATGAAACTGTATCGCTCCATGATTCGGTCCAGACTGGACTATGCGTGTTTTGCATACGACGGCGCAGCTTCGACCACAAAACGAACACTGGACACAGTACATCACACAGCACTCCGCATTATCACTGGTGCATTTCGCACCTCACAAATTGTCTGTTGGTGGAGGCCAACGAACCATGCCTCTCTATGCATCGGGAACTGCTCGGCATGCACTATGCCCGTAAGCTGCGTCAGTTCCCAAATCACCCAACATACCGTTCAGTGTTTTCGCGAAGCACTTTAGCTTTGTTTAGAAGAACACGACCTGTCAGCTCTGCTCCTTTCTGTGCCAGGATTCATGCTCTGTTCGAGGACAGCGGTATCAGATTGCGCGGTGTGAAGTGCGTCGGATCGATGCAAATCCCTCCGTGGTCTCTGACCTCACCAGATATTGACGTACCGCTGTCCAGTCTAAAAAGTGCGAGTTGTTCCCGATAAATTTAGACTCAGGGCGCTGGAGTTCATGTCTATGTCTTCCTACCGTCATTTTACAGACACCTGCACAGACGGGTCCAAGACAAGAGTGTAATGTTGGGTGTGCGTTTGTGATGGGCACAACTGTCAGGACGTTCTCCGTGCCCGCACACTAATCTGTGTAAACATCCGAGTTGGTTGCCCTAGACAAGGCACTGAGTTATATTGAAACATGTGATGACATGCTGCATATAATCTACACCGACTCACTCAGTGGTCTTACAACTCTAAGTGCGTTGTACTCTTCGAACCCACTTGCACAAAATATTTGATGTAGGCTTACGTCTCTGACCTGTGCTTGGAAAACGGCTATCCTATGTTGGATTCCGAGCCATGTAGGAATTTGTGGAAACGAGGCTGCTGATGCTGCGGCGAAACGAGGTGCACATGTTCCCTGCCTCTTCCTGCGAGGGACTTTTACTCGGATGTGAAGGGATTTATTATCAGCAAGTGACAGGCAAGCTGGGACTCCTTAGCAAACAATAAGCCGAAAACTGTAAGCCTTGTATTGGTGACTGGGCTTCATCCTCACAGCGAAACAGACGTCACGAGGTTTATACGTGTCGCCTGCGCGTGGGACATACCTATGCGACACACCGGTATATTATGGGTGGTGGCGAGACGCTGCTGTGCCCGTGGTGCACTGTACCAATGTATGTGCGACACATTTTAGTTTCATGTCCCCGGCTTGCCCACGAACGGAGACGTCACTTTGGACGTTCCTCTGTCTCGCTTCGGGAAGCATTAGGGGACGAGTCTGACATTGTTCACTCGGGACAACTTTTTAAATTCCTCTTCGAAATTACATTTTCAGTGATTCTCGCCGGTCATTAACACACTGCTGTATACGTGGCTAGCACTAGTTTTATCCTGGAACAGATCTGACATTGTCACTTATAACTCGTTCTCAGATTTGACGTCTTCCTGCCTCTATGTCTAAATGACTGAGCTATGGGCGCTATATGACCTTTGCAGTCGATGCGCCCCTAAACTACAATAACTAACTAACTAGAAGCTGAATTGAGGCGAGGTCGTGACCTGATTTTCTCTTCTTCTAACTCCGGTATCTTGAAAGACTGGAACGCAATTTTGGCACAAAGTGTGCTCATGAATTATCAGAAGGCGTGCCAAATTTCAAAGCGATAGCATGAGCAGTTCAAGAGTTATCTCATAAAATATCAGGGGATCAAATTGACCCCACCTCCCATTACGCATACTGCAAAAATTACGACTTATGTTTGCAGAATAATTTTCATGGCGCGATTTCAGCCGCTCTGTTTACCAAATCCTGCACTTCTTAAATGCGCTTTCTAAAAAAGCAGTCCGCTCATTCAACTTAACCACAACATTTAACGTTCATCCTTAGGCTTTGACCGAGAAGCGAATTCAAATGTTTCCTCCACCCGGCTATTTCATAAGGTATTTCTGGTGAAGCTAACTATTTCACCAGCCGCCGCGATAACCTTCATTTAACCTTACTAGGATCCAGATGCTGATTTGACATTAGAAGCTAGGGCCCACATTATCAGCTACAAAACAGCGAACAAGCGGTGTGCTGTTTCCCATTAGGTTTTGTTTTGAGAACATCTACTCAATGTTTTGAGAACATCTACAAATATCCACTTTAAAATAATGTACGGCACCAAATATATTTTGTCTGGCAGAACAACGAACAACATTATATTTTTTATTTCAACACCCACTCTTCGCATGGTGATAATTTTATCGGAAGTCCTGATGACGGCCGAATGTTGCTGATGTATATGAAGTATTCCTTCTAGAAGTAGAAAAGTTAGCAGACGATTCGGCAGCTGGTTCAGCAGCAGACTTCGCAGCCTAGCGCACATTCAGCGCAATATTCAGCTCGCATTAGGGAGCACATTCAGGAGGTTCAACAGCAGATTCAGCAGCCTAGTGCAATTTCAGCACATATTCTGCGCACATTCGGCAGCACATTCAGGAGGCCCAGCAGCAGATTCAGCATATTTTTCAACGTCGGATTCGGTGAAGTGTAGACTAGTAATGACACATATCAGCCCATTAATGGGGTATGGGATTTCTTTCGTGATGCCCAGAGGACTCCATCAGATACTTACAAGCTGTTCTCGTCACGTTACACTCCGCAAACAATTAGCGCACGTCTAGGAGGATATGGAATCGTCGAAGTTGATATGGTAATATCCACGATCCCTAACACAGAGCATAGTGCCCATTAATGAAGACTGAAGCTTTTCTAAGAGAGATATACGGAACGGTTGGTTCTGGCTTTACGACGCACAAAGCAGCTGAGATCATATGACGTCGCCTGCCTGTCACCCTGGCAGGGAGAGCGGGCACCACCGAGGGCTAAGGAACTCTCCAAGATGTTCCCAAGCTGCCATCATCAGGTCACGTCAGCAGGCACATGACGCACATTCGAGGGTTTGTCGAGTCGTTCCAGTGTATATCGTAATGCCCAAGGATCCTAGCAAATAATGGCTAGGGGCCTATTAATGAAGTCTGAAGTTGTATTAATTAGATTTACGGGACTCTCCAAAAGAGGTCCCAAGTTACCATTGTCAGGTTACACTAAGCAGACACTTCGCACACAGGCAAGCGTTGTGCAATCGTCATTTATTTGGATTTTTTTACATTACCATATACACTTGAACGATTCAACAAGCCCCTTGAATGTGTGTCAAGTGTCTGTTGAGTGCAACCTGATCATGGCGACTTGGGAACATCTTGGAATCATTCGTTTTCTGGTCCATTCTTTCATTGTATCATCAACAGGAGTGATGTACAAATTCACGACGATTCGGGGGGATGTGCCTCCCCCTTTGGCGCCGACCATGGACCGTACGCTTTATTTGTTGGCGTGCTAGGCATTACCATATGCGAACGACTTGGGACCATCTGGGATGGTGTCCCCTGGGCATCACGAAAGAATACCCACACCTCATTAATGGGCCCAAATGCGTCACTACCAGCCTACACTTCATCGAATCCTTGTTTAAATATCTGCTAAATCTGCTGCTGAACCTCCTGAATGTCCTGCCGAATATGCGTTGAATATGCGCCGGATGTGCGCTCGGCTGCTGAATTTGCTGCTATGAATCTGCTGCTGAATTGTCTGCTGATATTTACTACATTTTCGTCACAAACAACGTAGTGACGAAGTGACGAACTTATCCTCCCTTCCATAATATCTTTCCGAAACTTGAACGATGAGTAAGAGTAAAAGTCACGGGTGTCGATTTCTCAAAGGTATTGGGAGGGGGGGGGGGGGGCAAAATACATGAAGGCAATGTACAGGCCAAAATGGGTTGCGATGGGGCCCACTCCATAGGGTCCCATGTTAAAAGTTGAAATTATTGGTGGGCGAAGCCAACATTGAGGGAGTAGTTCCCCCCCTAACAAAAAGTATATAAAACGATACCTCTAGTATATCATTCCGGAGAAGGAGGCCGCATTTTCCCCTGAGAACTGGACTAAGATGGCAAATCAGCGGATGTAGCAACGCTTACATCGCTTGCAGACCGTTCATTGATTGCTTGTTGAGCGCCATTGGCGCATAACGGCGAAGCCGCCATTGCGACTTCGCCGGTAGGCGGCCCGGCGAACGTTGGACATCCTAACATGCTCCATCCCTGAACTCAGCTTGTTCCGCCGCTAATGACCGCCAGTAATGCCATTTTGCACCTATGTGGCACGCTGGAATGTTTAGAAAGTGCTTGCTTATCTGTGAGACTGTGCAACTATGCAAAATGTACAATAGAAGCATGACTGAGCCAGTCAGCTAATCGCCACTTGCTTGACGTCATTTTGAAATCGTGAGTTCTCTATCAGTTCTTCATGAGGTGAAAACACTTGTATTCCAAGGAAGAATGGCATCGCCTAAACAAAAATATATCGGTTGTTTGCATCTTTTAATAACACAGACCAGTTCAGTGGTCGCCACTGAAAATATCACAAGGTCGTAGCCTGACAATAGCTTCAGCCGTCTGCTATGAAGCCTGACAAGACCATGGTTCTATTGGATTTGATGTTAACGGATAAGAAACATCAGATTACGCAGCAGTCCTCATCGATCGGAGAGATAGACTACGTTGTCCGCTGGAACACGGCAGGCAGTGTTCAGCTGTTCAAACATCAGACCACCAGTCCGGCTGGGCTCAGTGATGCCAATTCAATAAGGCGTAGGTTTCTGAACATTATTGGGAGGGTAAAATACATGAAGGCAATGAGCGGATCCAAATGGATTGGTTTGGGGAGGGGAGTACACCACGTAGGGTTCCATGTTAAAAGTTGAAATTATTGAGTGCGGGTGGGGGTGGGGGTGGGGGGTGCAAAGTCAACATTGTAGTTATAGCAAGTGGCAAGGCAAGTGCCCTCCCAAAAGCTTACGAAGCTACACCCCTGGGCGTCTGGTCGGTTGGCTGCATTACAGGGATCTTTGGTTCTTCTACAACGCGTTCAAATGCTAGGTCATATGGCGTCGCCAACCTCTCACGCCGTTTTTCGCGGGTGGACTCGGTAATCCCGCCGGTTGAGGGATTCGAACACACAATCTTGCGATCAGGAGTCCAACACCCTACCGACTGAGCTACCGCGGCCCCATTACCGGCATCCTTCACCTCCCCAGCCTTCGGTGCGCTGCTGAGCACCAGTTCCCGGCCCGGTGCACCGCGACTGGAACTATATTAGGCGCAGGAACGGGATGGACGGAGAACAGTATCCTCTGTCCATTCCCCATCACCACCACAGACACACTTCGGCGATCGAAGTTCGACAGTTTTGAACATAATACAACCCTAAGATGATCCAGGTAGGTAACTACCTCGGCAGTCCCCTTCCCTTAACCTTTCCGATATTCCATAGCCCTTACTATTCACTGAAGCGAATGGACTCACAAAGAAGCCGAAGAACAGGATGCAGACAGCGCATATTTGTAGAAACCGGTAGGGGCGTGGGCAGAGGGGACAGCCCCACCTAACCCCAAGCTTTGGACAAGTTTAACATTTGCCCTGTGGACAAATGGGTTCTCCCCATGGGAAGAACCGACTTCGAAATGGCTCTTGCCTCTCCTCCACCCCGTCCCGTCAAACTCTGAGACGGCTGCTGTGCCATTGCAACAACGCATCGTAAGATCTACAGAAATTTGTTGAGCAGAACAGTCCACATGGAGAGCATCGACCTGGCCATGACCTCCTCTGAGCATGACCGCGTTCTGGGACAGGGTGGAGCCGCGGTGCGGTACTCGGCCAGCCGGCAGCCTTGCTCCGCGCTGCATCTGCGGAGTTTTCCGAGCTGTGGTCTGCGGCGTTCACACACAATCAAGTCGCACCGACTCGGCTGGCTGAGCGCGTGGGAGAATGGATAATAATTGGTGTGACAACCTGAATTCTACCGCTACGGAGCATTCTTTGGTGAAATACCAATCAGCATATTCTGTCATGATTGTCAGTTGTCAATATCGAATACGCTTTTAGAAATTGCAATTGCCAGATTTGTCCATGAATCCCAGGAATTGATTCAGGGATGCAAGCCCGTGGGATTCTGATGGATTCCAAGATGTTGTGCCTCCTAGGTTACGGTTTGACAAAAGGATTTAAACATCCGCACGGATATAGAATCCAGTTGTTATTTTTGGCTCGTTATTTATCATAAGTATATAATGGGAAACTTACCTGGAGCTCTCCCGCCAGGTACTGTGATCTTATTGATATAAATGGGTCTGCAAATGACCTGCACGATGTAAAATTCAAAATTCGGGACCGAAGGCTGGAGTTAATCCCCAATAAAATTGTCACCTTTGTTTCATCGTCGACAGGAACTCCCATCAACAGAGGAAGTTTTGAAAAGCACATACACACCCACGGTTTTAATACCATGAATTATAAGTATCAATATTACTGAAGAGTAAGCGCATATTCAGTCACACATGTATGGAACGTACAGACAGTGTCATGGAAAATTCAGCACCCGGGTATGTTCTAAGATATTCGCTTACTGCTCGAGGAATTTTCACCAATAGGCCATCCCTTACAGTGCACAAGCGCATGCATTGGACAAGTAGATCGCACCGGTGTAGACAATGGGAATGAAGCTAGCACAAATGGCTAGTTATTCCTGTATGATACACATTGCGGATAAACATGATGTCGCGTTGCACCCTGCGTATCTTTTGTGTAATCCTGATTACAATACAAGTAAACCATGTCATGCGTATGCGCATGATTTCCCAACATCTACGGATAATCAATCATGCCTAGGAATAATATTCTTATTTTGTGTTTTAGCTGAGTGTTTCCCAGTGTCAGATATATTAACACGATTATTGAAAGCATGGGTGGAGCTGTCTATTTGTTCAGAGGGATTCCGGCTTATTAACAGCATGGGCGGCGGAAGACCTTGGCGTTGATTCAGAATATTGTGCAATGATTTGTTCCATGTGAAATCTGTCTGACGTTTACAATCATAAAGTAAAATTCAAACATTCCTATTAAACGTCAAGTCAGATGGCAAGTTCTTCTTGCATGCTCCATATCCATGCGTTCTGCTTAGGGCCGACATTGGGGTATTAAGACCAGGCCGAGCATTCAGAGGTCGAATAAGACCAGGTCAAGCATTCCGGGGTTCAATAAGATTAGGCCGGACATTCCGAGATCCAATAAGACCAGGTCTGACATTCCGAGGTCCGGTAGTAAAGGCATGTACGCCTTTGCTACCGGACTATCCTGTTTCTACACAAACAGGCGGAAGGAAGGACATCATCTCCGACCCAATTTGGGAGTGATGGCAGGGGTGGAACTTCCTATGCTCTTGGTGGGTCCAGGCTTGCCTTGCCTTGGTCCCACCAAATTCCTGCTCTCCCAACATGGACCCTATGGGGTGGGCGCCATCAACCAAATTGGTAGCACCCATTGCTTGCATGCATTGTGCCCCACCAATAATTTTCTAACTTCTCCACCCATGGGTGATGGGTTATATCTAAGACATGGGAAATGACGAGAAACTTGCGAGGAACTTGAGAGTCAAGTTCCTCGCAAGCACTGAAGCACTCCTTACCTCGTTTTTTTAACAACTTTTGCGAGCCGATAACAGGTGCTCTCCGTGCTGTTTTTCCTGGCCTATCCAACAGCTTCAAAGCCCCCAGGGCATGATCCAGAAAGGACGTAAGAAAAGGCCCAGTTGAGATGGCATATGTGTACGGGCGGATATTATACCAGCATAAACCAGGGAATGCCAGGCGCATGCCAATATAACATTATACCATTTATAATTGGCGGTCTAGTGTATTCCTCTCCTCACAATTTGTTGGAGACGAATCTGGAGGCAACAAATCACAACACAAAGCAAAACGGGCACGTATACTCGGTTCATGTGATACAAGTACGTTAGGTTTTCATTTCCATCGAGGAATAATTATCTGACGTGGCTCGATGCCACATGGTACTTACCTTGATAGGCTCTCCTTTGCTGTTAGGTCGACGGCTTGAGCTTAGAAAATATTTTAGGAATTTTGCGCCTCAATGCAAGCCATTGAAGACTTAAAAAGTAAGTTAACTTCCATAGCATGCCTTCATCTCATTTGGAGAGCACGTGTCACATATACGAGATAATTCCACCCTTTTGGGAATACTCATATGAGTTTGAGGCTAGATCTAGGTGTCAACATCAGGTAAATGAGGAACACGCTTGAGGATATGAACACATGCATATGAACCTGGGAAAACCTAATTTATGGCTCGTGTTTTGAAGTGTAAAACAAATGAGTTCACATGAAAAATGAACTACTGTGCCTCAATGAACCTAATTGAGGACAACAGGGACAATGCAAGCAGCACCTACTTATCCAAGGGCAGATGTGGTCAAGCTGCAGTAATTACCTAAACGCCATGTCATTCCTTTTTCTCGAAGAGAAAAATAATATACAAAAATATAACAAATTAAAAAAAACCACCCCCCCCCCCCCAAAAAAAAATTTTTTTAAAAAAAAACCAAAAAAAAAAAAAAAAAAAAAAAAAAAAAATTTGTTTACTAAATATAAAAAAAAAAAAAAAAAAAAAAAAAAAAAAAAAATAATATATATATATATATATATATATATATATATATATATATATATATATATATATATATATATATATATAAATATATATATATATATATATATATATATATATATATATATATATATATATATATATATATATATATATATATATTATAAAAATATAAATAAATAAAAAAAAAAAAAAAAATAAATAAAATATTTAAAAAAATAAAAATTAAATTGTAATTAATATTATATTAATAAATAAAAAATTTAAATTAAAAAAAAAAAAAAATAAAAATATATAAAATTTATAATTTTAAATAAAAAAAAATAAAATTAATTTTATTAATATAAAATAAAAAAAAAATATATAATTATTAAAAAGATTTTAAAGGAAAGTTTTATGAAAAATATAAAAAAAAACAAAAATAGGGCAAAAAAATTAAATAAGAAAAAAAAAAAATTTAAAAGTTTATAAAAAATTGGACAAAAAAAAGGAATAAAGAAAAAAAAAAAGTGAGTAAAAGGAGGAAAAAAGATTGTAAAAAAAAAAAAAAAGAAAAAAAAAAAGGGGACAAAAAAAGGGGTCACCCAAAAATAAGAAAAAAAAAAAAAGCTTTGGAAAAGAGGGGGAAAAAGGGGAAAACAAAGAAGGGAAAGGGGTTTAGCCAGTGTTGGAAAAATGGCCATTTTTTGGACATTTGGCTGTCCAAAGAATTATACACTCCCAAAAATATCCACTCCTTTGGCTGCCAAACTACCAGATGAAGAGCTAATGCATAACAAGAAATCCCAACTAGTTCTGTCACTATCAAATAATGATAATTGTTAACATAGCCCACTGAGCAGCACGCTCAATGGACTATATATGGTGATCTTTGACTAGTAGTGAGAATGAGATCCACCAGTTCTACTAATCTTCATCTTGTGTGATCATTTTGGGTCCTTGACACATCAACTTGGCAACATTATTGAGAATAATGTCCATTTGTTATTTCAGCTGATGACCAGGGCTGCAGAAACATTCAAAGAGAATGCAAGGAAAAGAACAGAAGATGAGATGCCTGTTAGAGTTGAAGAATGACAGGATACCAGCAGAATGGAAGCTAAAGTTGGGATCACTATGCATATGACCATAACAGTGAATATATACAAATATAATGGTGCAAGTCAAGTGTATACTGGTACAAGTGTAATTGCCTAGTACAAGTGAATAAACAAACATACATGCCTTCATTCACTTACTTTCCATTCACAAAATTGCCCTAACCAGAAGTGCTCAGAAGAATGCAAGACCAAAACTAGAAAGAGAACTGGAGTAGGCAGTACACAACTCGCAACTAGATAGGCATAAAGGGAATGATTTTCCGAATATCTCAGTAGGTGCAAGTCATGCTTTGGCATGGCAGTTTTTTTATGAGGTGGGAGGCAAAAAAAACAACAAAATTGTACTCAGTGTCAAATGGGATGGGTGCACCCAACAATATCCTGAAACACTTAATAAGTGCACAATCAATGTGCATGAATACATGCTTAGGTGCACTGGAGTGACACCAAACCCATAGGAGTAAAAAAATAATGTATTCCGACACCAAAATAAGCAGACTAGCCCTTGACGCCAAAGCATTTGTCTGTTGAAAATGATTGTTTTCAGCAGCCTTCAAAATTAAAAAAAATCAAACAATTCTGTCCAAACAAGAACAAAGTCAGAAAGCTTCATTCATTACAGAGCCACCCATTAATGAAGACCCTAGGTAGGTATGCCACTGGGTGCATATGCACTTGCATGTTGATGTGGATGCAGATGCACCTAGGTAAAACTTACCTACCTAGATTTGCACCAAGTACCTACCTAGTAGGTAGGTACGTACTAGGTAACCTACCTACATCCATGCAATCTATCTATACGTAAGGCATCGAAATATTATCATAGTTCACCCTTCCACACCAATGGCAATGAGAGGAATTCAATTTGAACAATTCAATTGAGCCTAATTTCTTACGTAGGACGACACCCACCGACGGGTCGACACCACACCACAGCAATTACTACTCTCACTGAAGGGCCTTGAGTCTCACTCCCCGCCTACCGGTCCATCAATCATCCAAATACCTACATCCCAACACCAGCGCACTGCACAACTACTTATATTTGCCACACGATATAATCTCTGGACTTCCAAATTCAAAACATGAAGTAATCCCTCTTCCAGTGAAGGAAGCTTGCATGCGTCGCCTGGCTAGTAAAGAAAACTACCACTCTCTTGGACGGATTGGAAATTTAGAGGCTCTTGGCCGGGGGTGAATCGTGCCTCTCCAGCTCCCATTCTTTCGGGAGCTTTTTAAACCACTCCGAAGGAAGGCAATTAATAATTAGCCTTTGAATGCTTCCTGAAAGATTGGGATGTTCTACATCAGCTTACGGAAGAGAAAAAGTGTATTTCTGGGTTTTTGAAGCAATCGCAGCCGATCTAAATAAAAGATATCAGGTAAAATTTACGCGTGAAAATTAGCCAGATCCGTCCAAGACATTCTCCGAAGCTGTTAAGACTTTGTGGCAAAATAGACCACCAGATAACCAGAAATTTCGGTGTCTTTTGATTTCATGACATACATTGTTTCAGAGCGCCACATATTCGTGACACAAATACTGTTTATGCCACTCGGACACAGATATTCTACAACTCCGCAAAAATAAAATTTGACTGTGTGGATTTAATCTGGGTGGCCCAGAGTTAAGATACTGAAGTACAGATTTAAGATAATTGAAGAAAATAATTATTCCTTGAATTTTTCGGGGGGATTTATTTTATCACAATGTATTTTTTAGCCTTTCCTGTAGGTCATAGCTGTTCAATAGAGCCTTGGGTCATAGTTCCTCGCCGGCTATGCAAATTGTCCATATCCGCCGCACTAAATACCATTAACCACAATTGCGTATTTATCCGCCGCGTGGTGTTTACTTCTTCCTTCCATTGCGTTTCGGTCAGGTGAGGTAAGGTTGGGTCCATTCTTTCGGTTTTTGTCTGGTTGCTAAGTACAAGAAAATCTGGTGCTGTAGTTTCTCATTCCTTGGACTTTGTTTTTTAATGCAATGTTTATGAATGTGCTGAAAATGATTTTACCACTCGTCTCCTCTGCAAATGCATGCTTTTCACTTGCAAGGGAAAATAACACCCAAAAAAGGGCTTAAAGTTGGGTAATTACTAATATACCTTAAAAAGTAGTGTTCACAATAACAAAAGAAGATGGGGCATAGCCAGCTTCACCTCCCGTAACCTTCCATGCATGACATATTTTTTCTAAAAATTTCCAAACAATTTTGTTTCTCAAATTTCAAAAGGAAAGACCCAACATATGATAGCCTGAAATGTTTTTGAAGAAAAAAATAACTTTTTTTAAAACAAATTTACCCACATTTTTATCAAACCTATCAAAGCCTAACCTAACATAACCGGTAAATATCAAGATCAAGGTAAAATGTGATTTTTTGGATTTTTTTTTGTGTAATTGTATGCTTTCTGACATGATGAAGATGATGCAGTCACTCATTTTCACAGCAAATGATTACTTTCAAGTCATACCCTATGGGTAAATATGAAGATTAAGGTAAAATGTGATTTTTAATTTTTTTTTGTAATGGATGCTTTCTGACATGATGAAGATGATGCGGTCACTCATTTTCAGCATAATATATAAAATGTATCATAGCATAATATAATCTAACCTAACCTAACCTAACCGGTAATCTTTACCTTTCGGCCGACACATACTGCCAAGGTTAGTGATTTGTAAAGAGGTGTACAGTGGGGAACAGTGACGTCACAGGAGTCAGGGAAGTGACGTCACGACGTCACAAGTGCTTCGGATGATTCTGATTTCCCGGTTAGGTTAGGTTAGGTTAGGTTAGATTATATTATGCTATGATGCATTTTGTATATTATGCTACATTATCTTAGTCTAGGTTAGGTGGTAATCTTTACCGACACGACTCCTGTGAAGTCACTTCCCTGACTCCTGTGACGTCACTGTTCCCCACTGTACACCTCTTTACAAATCACTAACCTTGACAGTATGTGTCGGCCGAAAGGTAAAGATTACCACCTAACCTAACCTAGCCTAACATAACCTAACCTAACCTAACATAACATAACCTAACCTAACCGGAAAACCAGTATATGCAATATGCTATATTTGTAGAGTGAAGATTTTGTAGTGTATTTCTTTGCCAACTGAAAAGATTATAAGATAAAGATTATATTTGCGGAGAAAATGAGTAGTCGCATCATCATTTCCACGTTCGAATACCCCATATGAAAATACAAAAATCCAAAAAGTCACATTTTACCTTGATCTTGATATATACCACATAACCTAACCAAACTTTACCCATTCTTTGTATGCTTCACGGAGGTAAAATATGTAAATTTGTGTTTTAAGGTGTTTTATGAAATCTCGGCATTTTCATTGAAATGCAATGTTTACCAATGTGACTAAGATGATGGGAGCACTATTTTTGTGCAAATGCTTACTTTTCAGATTGTGAGCAAAATAACACCAAGAATGGGCTATGAGTTATGTAGCATAGCATAAAAATAAATGTTTAAAAAATAAAATATATGCAACATAACCTAACATAACCTCCCCTTGGAGAAAAAAAAAAAAACTGCAAAGAAATTTGTTCTTTGAAAAATTTTCACAATTTAAAAACCTAACCTAACCTAACCTGACCTAACATTAGCTGCTTTTGAAGGAAAAAAATAACATCAATTCTTAAAAGAATCCAAAAATTTTCCGACTTCAAAAACTGAACTAACCTAACCTAACGAAACCTAACTCATTTGCTTGCTTCATGGAGGAAAATGTGTATACAAACTTGTCTTGTTGCCACCTTAAAGCATAATAATACGAGTAAAATGTGTATAAAACTTGCCTTGTTGTTAGTTTATACTGCAATAATACCCAAACTTCTCAGCTATGCTGTGGACAAATCTTGCCAAGATTCTTGGCACTGCTGCTAACAGCACCACAGCAAAATTATGGGCTGGTAGGTTTTTTGGAGTACCATGTTTATGAAGGTGACTTAGATGATGGAACCACTTGTTTTCTGTGCAAATGCTTACTTTTCAGGTTGTGAGCAAAATAATGCCCAAAAGGCTTTGAGTTAGGCAACATAGTATAAAATAATTGGAGGGTGTTTTATTCTTCATCCCAGGAAACATCCACTAAATTTTAGGAAATGTGTACTCTCCATTACTTAGTGTTTCTAGGGTATACACCATATTTCGGCAAATCCCAAAATTATACCCTCCATTATTTGGTGCTTCTCAAGGTTATACACTCCATATTTTGGCTAGCCCAAAAATTATACACTCTGAGTCCAAGACTGAGAAGTGAAAATCCAACACTGGACTGTGGCCATGGTGGAGGATTATCCAACAGTAGCGTCGGCAAGGGGCAGTCAAGGGCGAAAACAAGGGGTGGGCCCCCGGGAGGAAGCGGGGCCCCCCCCCCCCCCCCCAAAAACACACCCCCCCCCCCCTATAATTAATATATATTCCCTACACAAAAATAATAAAAAAATTTTTTTTAAAATTTTAAAAAAAAAAATTATTTATAATAAAAAAAAAAAAAAAAAAAAAAAAAAAAAAAAAAAAAAACAAAAAAAAACAAAAAAAAAAAAAAAAAAAACAAAAAAAAAAAAAAAAAAAAATTAAAAAAAAAAAAAAAAAAAAAAAAAAAAAAAAAAAAAAAAAAAAAAAAAAAAAAAAAAATATAAATATATTTTTTTTTTTAAATAAAAAATAACTAATTTCCACAGAATGTGGCCAGATTGTCACACGCAGAAACACACATACATGGCTCATAGCTGAGCAACATCTGCCTGTGCAAGGCCGTCGGTAAAGCGGAAATGGGGACGCATCTCCGAACTTCTCGAAATATAACATGAGGCTTGCTCAATGTCGTTGCATAAGATATGTGATATACAGCAGCAACTGAAGGCCTGGGAAGCTGTCTTGCACTTAGCCGCACTCGCATGCGTGGTGCCTCGTATCATAATTACTTATTCACGTTGACTGATACGCAGGGAAATTACCCATCACGTTCCCATTGTTTCATGATTGATCGGATTATTCCTTACACAGGGGCACACGGGAAGTTTTCCACGGCAATTTTCCGCATTTAAAACGTGGAGAGCTCACACAGCTTTCGGATGTCATAATTACCATTGCATATCACTTCGAGAAGGATGCAATGCAGCGTATGAAGCGGACTGTGTGGGAAAGGTGAGTGCCCGGACAATCTTGCGTATTTGGCAAAGGTCAACCTGCAAGGGCACGATCCTTTGTTTATCCACGTTGGCTGATGGCTCTCTCAGCATAACTACTGGATATGTGAGCTAACCTGACCAGCGAAGCAAAACGAAAAACTGTTTACACTCTCATGTCGTAATGGTGTAAAATACTTATCCTGGAGTTTCTGAATCTTTACGTTGGATTTACCAGGGGATGAGGTGAGAAAGTCCACACAGGTTGCTCCTCGCGATGCTTCCATCATATCTCGATGGCGCCGCCCGATTAGAGCCTACTGGAGGAGCCATTTCTGGTCGGCCGCTGCCCTGAAGGCTCCCACGCGCCTGTGCCGGCCAGGGGCCAGGGGCGGAGGGCGGGCCAGGTGAAATGTCGCGCCGCGCCGCTGGACGCGCCGGAGCGTGTGAAGGCTGAGGCCGGCCGGACACGGCGCGGCACGGCGCGGCACGGCGCGGCTGCTGGCGGCGCCGTCCGATCTGCCGCCAGATGCAAGGACACCGCCGCGGCCGCGCCACGCAAGGTGGACCGAGGGGTGACAAGGCCGTCGAGAGGCGGCCGCACAAGGCCGCCGGCCCGCCCTGTCCGTCACGGCACCGCACGGCCGGAACTGGGGCCGCGTGCGGGGCGGCGCGCGGCACGCCGACCGAACCCACGTCAGCACCGGCAGCTGTCGTGGACGGGAAGCAGGCGGTCCCCAGAGGGAGCAAATCGACTCCCGCCGCCATCCACGCTCAATGCTCCGCAGTGGCGTTACGCAATGCTTCATGGTGCGCTAAACATGTCCATAAATAATAGCCAGACGCGCTCGGTGTCCGGTGCTTGCCGTGCTCCTTGTTGACAGCGAGAGCAGCACTGGAGTGCCGGAGGCGACACGAGTGCCGCATATCCATACATGGGCCGCGCCCCGGCCCCAGCACATGCTGGCCGGTCGGGGCCGAGCCAGAGTCGACGTGTGCTGGCCGCGGCTCCAGCTGAGCCGTCCGGCACCGACTCGGAGCCACTGACCTCCGGCGGCCGACGCCGGCGCGGCCCAGGTGAACGGACAGCGACCCGTTATACCCACGGCACCGGCGGCGAGGCGGCGGCGCCCGCTGCGCCGGGGCTCCGGCTCGTGCGAGCCACCCCGCCTCGGTCGCCCCGCCCCGGCCACACCACCATCCCACCGCCACAGCTCGCTCGGCCTCAGCCTGAGCCCTCCAGCCACCGGGCCGCCGTATACGGCATCACCGTGACGTCACGCGTCGCGGCCAGCCGGCCCGCACAAAGAGCTTACCTGAGCTGACGGCTGCTGCACGGCACGTGACGACTGGGGGTCGCCGACGCGGCGACCGTGCGACGCTGGGTAGCTGTCGAAACGCTCGGACTGTATCCTCGGACGGCCAGTACCGGCTGTGTTCGCACGACGCGAGAGCTCGGGGAAACCAACAGGCTCACCGCTGCGCTGCCGACAGAGCTCTCCGAAAAAAACCGCCCGGTGTATGTGGACACCAATGAGCAAAGGCCGCTACTATTTAAAGGAAACTAATTTTGGCGACCCAACAACAGTCTTAATTACCACATTCACTACAATACATTCATTTTTCATGTTTTCAACTAGGCACTTTAGTCCGACGAACACAAAATATGGAGACCTGGACGTCGCAGTTTATATCCACCAACTTTACAGCTCGTCCAACTGGTACCGCTCAGACCTTGACAAGGCTGCGCACGGCTCGCCAGGGGCCGCCACCAGGCGTCGCTGCGGTCGCCGGCCGGCCCGGGTTGGTGTCTGCCCGCTCGACCGTGTGTCTTTAACTCAACAATGGAGGAAAGCCGGCTGCGCGCATAAGCCAAACTCCGCAGGAGCATGCACCTATCGTGCTTTCCGTTTGCAGTATTGCTCTCAACTGAATATAATTATTCGCCAAGAGGAAAACTCGTGGATTCCATCCAGGGATGAATATTTTAGACAAGGACGTAAAAGAACGTCCTTGGAAATGAGGTGTCAAGTGGTTTCCTTCAGTTAATTTTGTTCTTGCATCATCGAACGGATTAATGCCAATGGCTTAGGCTGCTGAAAGTGAGGGCGATGTTCCTGTCTCCTTTTTCCTCCGTCTGCGGGAATGAAGACATAGCAAAAGCCGAAATGTAATGTGCTTTCCTATCGGTGGCAGGGGCGGAGATACAAGTATGGGGAATGGGCACTTGGAACATGTGCCCTCCCCCTCCCCCATGGGAAGATGGCGCCCCTCCGACCGGGGAAAGGGCTCTGGGAAGTCCTCAAATTGTTCAGACAGAGGCGCCCATCGGAAGGCGAAGTGGCGCCCATACGGACATGTGCCCCTCCCCCCCCCCATTGACAATTCTTGGATCCGCCCCTTATCGGTGTATATCCTCTGATCAAACTTGAGTGTTCACGGTGAATTTCTGTCACAATACATCTAATGTGCACCATAGGCTTGATAAACTTGTTCTGAGCAGAAGATCCAGACGCCTGCTCAATTCCCCAGTCTGGAGTTTCCGCCATTGGTAATGTGTTATAGGTAATGTGGTAATGTGTTGACTCATTGTGTGAGTTGGGATATACACCACGAGCAAATTGGAAGCGACCAAGGAATGACTAAGACAGACTAAGTGCGTGGGCTCCGCCGCGGCATGTGGATTGCGGCGGGTATCAGGCTTTCTAGATTCATTATTTCCACCAAACACCTCTCGGTGGAATTTTAAATGTACAAAATAGTACGGGTATCCATTCCTTGAAACACAATAGTGGTGAACTCATGTGTGAGTGTGTGAGTTGTGTTTGGAGGTGTACGCGATCATGGAGGCGAATTGCTCCACCTTTTGAGAACTTTGGAAGTCGTGTATTGCATATGTCCAACTTTCGCCCGTTCCCAATTGTCCGTTCCAAATTCCTAATTTTACACCCATCGACATCCAAGGGGGCGGGAACCGGGGGAGGCGCAGAGGAGGCAGTGACCTCCATCCCCAAACTTTGCACAAGCTTAGCACTGACCCTATGGATGATGCATGGAAAGAATCGACTTCAAAATGGCTCTTGTCCCCCCCCCGAGACTGTATGGCGCTGGCCCTTCCACTGGCGGATCTAGCCCACCGGTTTGGGGGGGGGGCAACTTTTGGTTTTCGGCGTCAGCCCCCTCCCCTCCCCCTCCCCCAGTGGCGTACCTAGGAATTGCATCAGAGGAGGGGTCAAACGGATTTGGAGGGTGCCAATTCTTCCACTATTTTTGGTTAAAAGCACCGGATTTCGACCACTATTTGACAAAGGGCCCATTAAAATAAATATTTAAAATTGAAATAAAATAATAATTGACAACATAATTTACTGTGTAAGGGCCCCATCCTACCTCCACCGTTTCTATGTTACAGGATTTTTGTTCTTGTTTACCAAAACGTTCACGTTCACGTTCACGTTCAACGCCTTGTACCACGTCAACGTTCGTGCACGTGTACACACTGGCGGATCCGACTTCGTCAACTCTTGCTGTAAACAGAACTTGAGCAGCATGGAACCATCGATGTGCGTCAGAATCTACTATGCTACCATACTGGCTTCCAAACAATTATTTTTTAAATCCTTTAAAATTAAAGATTATTTCATCCAGACGCTATTTTTTAACCTCGGCAAAGATTACTGCATTTCAATTTTGTTGACTTCTGTTGGTTTCGGGGGCCAAAAGACACTATGCCCCCCCCTTTTGAGCGCTTCGGGGGGGGGGGGCATGGCCGGAATGGCCCCTCCCTGGATCCGCAAGTGGGCCCTTCCACACCCACTGCCACCAAGTGCTACTGTCACATCCATCGCCTACCAAGCACCACATTCCCATTAATTTTATCTCCCTCGCTCCGACGAATACGATAATTGCTACCGTGGTTTGTAGATGTGCCTGCAGGAAATACAAATACCAATATACATACAACGTGCAAGTGTACACATATGTGAAGGTACGATCAGGTTAATTTGAGTTTGTGCAAGTCAGGTCGGCGAAATGCGTGTGTGGCCAAGCGTTCTTCCGAAACGTTCAGACGATGCACTTAACAAAAGTATGCTTTAGCCATCTTCATGATAGTTTTGTGGCGGTACAGGCTGGAACAAAATTAAAGGGTACCTATGCTGTTTTGCAGTTGTCTTTGGTGGTTAGAGGATTTGCAAGTTCAGCTCGATTCGATTACGTTCAGGGGATCTAAGAACTTTGATCGGGGGCGGGACATAAGTTTGTAGGTGCACCATGTTCTCCTAGGTTTGCCATTGATTGAGAAAATCACGGAGAATGCACCCGACTGGCCATGGAGCTTTTCTACACCAAGGGCCGCCTTCGGCTAAACAAATTAACGGGGATGAGTGTACTGAAGCGTCCATGGATGGGCACCTTTTCCCAGTCAGAGGGGCGCTTCATTTCCATGGGAGTAGAAGTACATGCACCCCCTGTTGCCCTTGGACCTGCTCCTGTGTGAGCCCAGTGCAACATATGGATGCACTGATTACGGTGAGAGTTATGCGCTGCAATTTCAAATCACAGGAACTAGGACTTTATAGCCCCTTTATAACCGGTAAGAGATGATGAAGATAAAAGTAAGACAAGAAAAATGAACCGTGTCAATTAGCCCGGAATTAAATTAGCATGAACGAGCTTAGTTCCTTGCCATAACTCTTCGCATTGATTATGTAGATATTCATAATGAAATGCGGTGCTGTGGCAGTGCAATGTGCCGCCGCAGCACCAGCTTATGAACCGCCGGCACATGTGAAGACGGTATCCAGTGCGGTTCATGCATCAGGTGGCCCTGTGTGGTATGCATCGACGTGACCCCAAACTAGGTCAGCTTAGCATGCAATGTTTCTCGTGACTGAGGAATTACCGTAAGGCAATACGGAGCCGTTTCTTCCAGATCAGGTAGCAAATCGCCAGTGTCGCACTAAGCGATGGTACACATTCTGCTTCCCATATGGTTGCTAGTTAAGATATTATATTTGCAGAGTTATGTTTCATTTCTTGCAAATGGTCATTGTGTGCGTATTTGGAGCAGTTGTGTGTGCGTAATACGGACAGGCCTGTTCCATTGACGCTCGACCCGAGTTGTTGTACATTTTTATTTTAAAAAAATCAAATGAAAAAGCAACTGAACCAAAATAAGTGCTGGGTCTTTTACAAAATCCATCCGGCTACCGATTGATGCCTTCCTTGCCCACACACTATAAGCGAGCTAGCCACCACAAGCAACTTAATGTTAGGTGTGTGTTACAAGAGCTTCTTACCCTATGCGTCATAAGATGCTACGGCGCCGAGTGCATAACCTCGAAACTGATCGCTTTCATATCTCAAAATATGCTTGCAGAGTGAAATGCTTATATCCGCTAGCCCGTTCTCATATGTTAAGCTCCGTGTATTACTTCCAAAATCAGTCTTCGCTTCCTTGTGAAATACTGGTAAGTAAACAGCACATGTCGCGCCGTCAGAATCCCTGAACGGCGAGGACAGGGAGGGTTTCTTCCCCGCGCAGATGATAGTGGTGGACAGCATAGGTGTGGCCAATACATTACATAGGTGTGTGATGCATAGGTGTGGCCGATGCATTACATAGTTGTGTGATACATAGGTGTGGACGATGCATTACATAGTTGTGTGATACATAGGTGTGGACGATGCATTACATAGGTGTGGACGACGCATTACATAGGTGTGTGATACATAGGTGTGCGATGCATATGTATGGCCGATGCATTTCATAGGTGTGCGATGCATAGGTGTGGACGACGCATTACATAGGTGTGTGATACATAGGTGTGCGATGCATAGGTATGGCCGATGCATTTCATAGGTGTGCGATGCATAGGTGTGTGATGCATAGGTGTGGCTGATGCATTACATAGGTGTGTGATGCATAGGTGTGGCCCATGCATTGTATAGGTGTGTGATACATAGGTGTGACCGATGCATCACATGGGTGTGATGCATGCATGTGATGCATTACATAGGTGTGCGAGACATAGGTGTGACCGATACATTTCCGCAAGTCGCGCTAGCTCTGCCTCGTGGGCGCGCCTTTCAGCTCCCGGCCTCTGGAGGCTCACGTCCGGAATTGGTAATGATCTGAGGTTGTTAGGAACTAACAGCGACGGTGCGGAGGTCGAACGCGGCTGGTTTACAGGAGGTGGAGATGGTTTGGACCAGGAAGTGGTACGAAGGGATGATATGGAGGTGCTGGGTGCGGGGGAGTGGAGGGAGTCGAGGGAGAATTGGCCTTGGCTGGCATGGACTTCGCAGGTTACTTTGTCCTTTGAGCCTGGGTTCACTCGTCACTCCTCGA
The DNA here is from genome assembly GCA_034440615.1 of Ashinkailepas kermadecensis. Taxonomy (NCBI): domain Eukaryota; kingdom Metazoa; phylum Arthropoda; class Thecostraca; family Neolepadidae; genus Ashinkailepas; species Ashinkailepas kermadecensis. Next base: position 84,074 of record JAOTOM010002430.1, read on the forward strand.
ATTGGCACTTCCGATCGTCGCCCGCACTTCTGCTGCCACCGAGGGGAAATCAACCCTGGGAGTAGCTTCGGTATGCTTTGTTGGATATGGTGATGACGAATTCATTCGATGGCTGGAGATGGTGATGCCGTCGTACTCTGAATTACCTCGCAAACTATTGTGACTCAAAACATATAAAATTCGGCATTTTAAGCAAAACAAAAACCTAGGTAAGTGCGAAAGGATACTATCTAGGTGAAAACCTAAATGAGTCCGGCCACAACCATTCAATTTTACTTCTCGACACGGGCGTTGATTTCAGAAAATTATTTGGGGTGGGGTGGGGGTGGGGGCACAATAGGTAAGGGAAGTCGAGGTGAGTTGAGTACATTTTTACTTAAGAAGGCCTTGAGCGCATGCAGTGAAGCAGATTGATTATTAGTGCCCATATTCTGGAAGGGTGATCTTTTGGGCATAAATGGGTCGCAGAAAAAATGTTCTCAAACAAGTATAAATCGGTGATATTCTGAGTTTTCCTGACGTATCGCCGTTTTCCTAACTTTCCTCAATTAACTTAGGCTTTTTATGGTCACTTTTTCCCACCTCACGTGGCCTGGTGGAAAAGCATAATGCAATCAAAATATAACATGTTATATACTTCGACCTATATTTTCACCGACAGTTTTCAGTATCGCCACACCATAACTCGTAGCATAACAATCTGCTGCACGCCAACAGGCTTAACAACACCTTCATGTCAATTTATTTCATGTTCCATGAGAAAACATTAGCAACATGCAACACATAAATAGATAAAGTCTCAACCGCGGCTCATCTTAAGCCGGTCGTGATTGCTCAACTAGCTCCATACCTACCTCACTTCAAATATAATATGGCTTCCCGTCTCCTGATCATCCCACGCCAAAGTAGCTTGGATGGATATCAAGATCAAACACATGCTTACAATCGTGTGCTATGTTCCGAAGCCTATCTGTTACTAATTTATGAAAATATAAACATGTCCAAGCCAAGGAATAATTATGTCAGACCCTAAAACCACATTTTGTTCAAGGCTCGCCAGATATCGACCGCTCCCGCCCCCCCCCCCACACGTCCAACTAAAAGTGGAGACTTCAGGTGGCTGATGACACCATAGGAAGTGAGATAATGGGGTTGGCTCAACTTATCTGGAGGCTCAATTAATATCACTTTGCCCTACATGAAGGAAATGGGAGGGCCCAACTGAATTGGATGGGCACACCATCATACATAGGTGACCCCATGTTGATCACTATGATAATGACCCCATGTTAACACTTGCATTTATGGGGGGGGGGGAGGGGGCAAAGCCAACATTGAATGAGCACTTGTCCCCTCAGGTCATAAAACAGCATCCCTGCTTCTTCACCTAAAAAGGAAAACTCTCGGTCTTCGCGGTCGACCGGCTTGCTTGGCATTCCCTTCCCGCCTCACTAAATCACATCTTGAAGAATAATGAGGCCTTCTATGACAAAATATGTTACAAATGACAGAAAACAATCATAACAGAACCACCACACTCATTCCGTGGGAAAAAAGCAACTCCACCTCGTCGTATTTTTTCAGCCTGAAAGGTATGCGTTTGTGCAATGTATGGCGCTAAAACACGCAGTTCGGTAGCCAATCTAGGAGCATATTTAGACAGAAACATGAGTTCCATCAGAGTTCAGCGGGGCATCAGGATTTCTTTCCCATCATAAAATGTGGGGACAGAGAAATCATCTTCGAATTGAATTCATCGAATTTTCCCAGAGAATACCGATACAAAGCATTCCATCAAGTCAAATATGGCACAGGACTATGATATGGCAGCAATTATCGCAACGCAAGGGCCTAGCAGAAACCGCAGAATCGCACGAAGTGTGGCAAATGCGCCGAAGGCACAAGGCGTGTGCACTGTGCATACGGACACGAACGTTTGCGCGAGGCCATCGGGCGTTATATATTGAAATGGTCAAATAGGAAAACTTGTATTTTAGGTGACTTGTACACATGCAATTTCAGTAGTGTGAGCTGACATATTAAGGGATATCACAAAAAGGCCTTGGAACAGGGGGAGGAGGTTAAAGTCTGGTAACTTAGAAGAGATGGAACACTTACAGGGGCATTTTCCTAGTTTACAGGGGCGACTGCCTAGTCTAGAGGGATGCCTATCCACTCCAGAGCGTCTTGATTGTCCAGGGGGCCCTCTTTATTGTCCAGGGGTGGGGGCGCCTATCTAGCCCATAGTGAGGCTACCTTCTATCACTTGACTGGTGGGACCTGCAGGACTGCCGCTAGCTACATGAGTGGTCTAGAGCGATGGGCGGCTGGTGAAGTGGTAGTCAGCCTGCACGGCGCTAGGCGGCGCTAGTGTGGTCAGCGCCGATACAGGAAGCTGCAGCCAGCGTTGGTTCCATCCAAGTGCTCCAGCTGTTGCCGCAGTTGCTCTTCCAACTGGCCAGCCGGTTCTGGAACGACACCTGGTGTCAACCATGTTCGTATACGTACGGCTGATACTCATCATATACTCACACCTCTCAGATAATAACCATTGACATCCAGGAGTGTTGTTACAGGTATACTTTTGAGGGTGCAAGTGCCCCTAAATTTTGGGCTTCCCCCAGATAATTTCACCTTTTAACATGGGACTGTATGGAGTGTGCCCCCAATACATTCGGACCCGTCCATTTTCTTCATGTATCCCCCCCCCAATAATTTTAAATAATCAACACCCGTGTTGGCACCATAACTTAGCAGGACGATACTCGGACACCGGCCGATTTATTTCACTGCCATATATGGGAGTATGGCAATGCGAATATGAAATGTTAAATGATTAGTTCCGAAGACGATGCTTCTCACCTTGTTTTTAGCGAACGACCAAATAACAAATTATTCTCATTATGAGTATAAAGCTATAATAATTGTTTTTGTTCACACCACGTACATATCAACTTTTATAATATCATGCTATATTATCGTGGGTTCATGTCTGGAATGCTTACGTTGAAGCCGACAATGATGCAATTTATACTAGGAAAACCTGGAAGGGAGCAACATATCTCGAGCAGAAGGCATTTCGGCCAGGTTTGTGATTTTTTTTTCTCGCCCAGGTCTCGTAGATCCAGAATGAAAATAGAGCGAGCAAATGTGCCAAAATTAGTAATGTAAATAAGCAGCGGTAAGTAATTGCAATTATCACAACAGCTTAAACACCCAACTAGTTTTTTTTCTCAGAGACGCTACTTAAACCAAAATAATTAAACGTGTGAATACGAGCAAATAACGACACACTTACCGATTTATGTGGAGGCTACCCTCACGTCTACGAACACTACAAATGGCTGCCAAACAGGGACGTAGTCCAGGGAGGTGTCGATGGCTGTCGCCCCTTCAGCCTCTTGAACCCTTGTAGGTCCCTGGTGCGGCACATCGAGCCGCACCGGGGACCAGTACACAATCGTCTACGGGATCGCCATGGTGGAGATAGAAAGGCTAACAACATTTTTATAACCGTCGAGACCGTTTTGGGGCCCCTAAAAACGTCATGAGCCCTTGTGAACTCATACGACTCCCTACGAACGTCTACGGGTCCTTACGAATGTCTACTGGCCCTCACGAACGTTTACGGGCCTTTGCGAAGCTTACAAGCCCCTACCAGCTTGTACGGATCGTTCCGAACGTCTACGGGCCCTCACAAACGTCTCCTGGCCTTTGCGAAGTTTACGAGCGTCTTCTACCAGCGTGCACGGATCGTTACGAACGTCTTCGGGCCCTCACCAACATCTACAGGCTCTTACCAACTTCTACGGGCCCTTACAAATGTCTACGGGCTCTTGCAAACATACAAAGGCCTTTTCGGACGACTTTGGGCATTTGCGAATTCCCTCGAATCCTTACGAACGTCTGCTTGCCTATAGGAATGTGTTCGAGCAGTTAAAGGGTTTACGTATCCCTTGCCGAATTCTGAATGGACATTCTTCGCAAAGAAGCATTGACATCCTATATCTAGGTGAATGTTTAGGCAGTCTGCATCCCCAGTTATAACAGTGATAAGTTTACTGACAATTTTTATCAAGCTACTAAAATGTATACCTTCATTCGAGATGTGTTAATGTCTCGTTATTTTTCGCCGTAGGTTTTCTTTTCTTGGTTATTGTCCGCAGCTAAATGGTTTGTTTTTCTTACCGGACTGTTGGACCTTGATTGCAAGTCTTTCATTAGTCACGTCAGCGCGAAGTGCCGCGTATTCCCCTACGTATTTAACCATATTTGTGAAACAATAATAATAATAGTCATTATATATATATATATATATATATATATATATATATATATATATATATATATATATATATATATATATATATATATATCTATATATATATATATGTATGTATATATATATATATGGGACAATCCTTCTGAGAGGTGTGGGCCCCAAAGAACTGCCCATGGGCTCGGAAAAAAATACATGGGGTACCGAAAAAGTCACGCTGGGGTCGAAAGAAATCGCGCCGGGCCCCGAAAACATAAAGTCGTGCCGCGGCCAGGAAAATCACGCCGGGCCATCCAATTTTCGTCGGGCCCAAACAAATTCGTATCGGGGCCGATCTAAATATAGCGGTATCTCGAAAACTCGTGCAGGGGTCGGAAAAATCGCGCCGGGGCACCCAATAAATCTCGCTAGGGCCCCAAAATTATCCACAAACGATTCGCCCCAGGGGTCCAAATAAATACAGCGGGCTCCGAAAGTTTGCGCCAGTGCCAAATAAATCGCACTGGGTGGTGGAAAAGTTTTCGTTGGAGCCCCCAAAATTAGTGTCGGGGGCCAATTAAAGATAGCGTGTCACCGAAAATTAGCGGCTGAACCCAAAATACCTAGCGGAAGCCCCAATGATCACACTGGACCCCAAATATTTCCATCAGGGACTCGAATTAAATACAACGGGCCAAAAAATTGCACAGGGACCCGAAAGAATGAGCCGCCCCCCCCCCTCTCCACTCTCCCGGAAATAATAAGCAGGGATCGCGTAGGAAATTTAGCGCTGACAATCACTCTGAATCCCCATAAATCGCACCATGAGCCCCGAATAATTCCGTAGGGCCCCGAAAATCGTGTCCGGACCAAAAAATCGAACCGAGGGCCATAAAATCGAGTCGGGACCCCAGAAAATCAACGTCAGCTCCTGAAGAATTGACCCGGGCTCAGAAACATTTAGTAGAAGTCCAGAAAAAAATGCGCCGGGACCCGAAGCCTCACTTGGACCACAAAGATTCCAGTCGGGGCCCCGAAATAAATACAGCATACTCCGAAAATAGCACCGGGACCCGACAAAATACAATTTAACCTTAAAAAATGAGCATGGATCGCGAACAATCAATGGTCGGGCCCGGAAAATTACTCTGGAATCCCCAAAATGGCATCAGTCTCTCAAAAATCGCACATGGCTGCCAAAACACTTATAGTGCGGTGAAAAAATCGCGCCGGGGCACACAAACATGACGCCGGGGACCGACACATCACGCCGGGACAAGGAAAAGCGACCCGAACTTCGAAAAGTTCAGAATAGGTCTCGAAAAATCCTGTGGAGCCCCCAAAACTCTCGTCTGAGCCCCGAAATCTCGCGTCTGGGCCCGAAAATTGCGCCTGGGTCTACAAATTGCGTCGGTGCCTCAAGTACACAGCGGGACCCTAAAAGCACACCGGGATGCTAAACACATACCGAGACGGTCCAAAGCGCACCGGGTCTCGCAAAAAGTGGCTCTGGAACGGTAGCTACGATATATCTACACCCATGGATGTCGCTTTATATACTTTTGAGGGACGCAAGTGCCCACTCAATGTTTGCTTTCCCCCCAATAATTTCAACTTTTAACATGGGACCTGATGGAGTGTGCTTTCCAAATTCATTTGGGCCCACCCATTTCTTCGATGCACGGTGACCCCCCCCCCCCACAATAATGTTCAGAAATCAACACCCGTGGCTACACCTACGCCAAGCCGTCTAGCATCATCCCGATATTTTTTTCCTCGCATCCTCTGGGCTTTCCGCCAGAGAGCAAATCATCGCGCAACTACCCTTTCATCAACTTACTCCGCTAGGAGGAAAGGTTTTTACTGACGATGCGCTAAATTGGCAAAATATAATTTAAATGAAATATTTATTCTACAGGTGGCATATGGAAGTCGAATGTGGTATCTGAGTCGAAGTCGAAATAATTTCGAAGGTGTCGAAGGTCCGGTGCGTGCACAATTATTGAGTGTAATATTGTAATAGGAGCAAATCTATTTTTTGTTTGCAGGCATTGTGATAGCAGGCACTATTTCACCTATTAGATAGTCCTATTTAACTAGAAGCTGTCCCAATAAATCAGTTATAACCTGCTTGAACGGCGCTCTCATTGCTGGCTTTTAATTTACACTGCCACATTGCTCTTCCGAAAGTATAAAATATATAATTTTTCCAGTCGTCCGCTTTCTTCTTAATAGCTCAAAAGAATTTGTCAAATTTGCAAGAAAATGGGAATGCGCACGTAAATGCGCACGATTTTATAGCCAGCTGGAGTTATCAGGGGTGGATCAAATAATTGTCATGAAGGGACTTGTCTGGAGGGGCGCCACTGCGAAAGTACATGGAGGGCGCCTCTGATTGAAAAATTCGAGGCGGAGGATGCACTCGGGCCTTCCCGAAGGGGCGCATTTCCTTGCAAGGGGCACCATTTTCTCTCGGAGGGGTGCCTCAGGCTTAAAAATTCGATGGGGCACACTCGAACCTCTTCGGAGGGGCGCCTTTTCCTGGCCGGGGGGACGCCACCTTCCATGTGGGGTGGGGGTGGGCGAATGTTATGTCTCCTTTTGGTTGGAGCTCAAAATGATTCTAACTCAGAGATGGCTGGGGCGGTCCAAACGCTGCGGCTTCCAGGGTTAGAATGTTTATTCGTAGGCGGCCACACTATCTTGAGATGCCATATTCGGCGTAAATATGGCAGCATGCCAGAAAGTCTCCATCACCACATAACAGGGGGAAAATGCCTCCAGTGCCACTCCCGGTATCCGCCCCTGGTTGTCATTGCATCGAAATGTGTCCCCGCAGAGCAGGAAAGCATGGCAAAGGTTAGGGTAAGTCCATATTTACAACAACAAAACCATCGTCCAATATTTTCCCTTTTCCTATTACAAGAGCCTTGATACAATCCAATTGCTATTAATATTACGTGCAACATAATTACAATGTAATGTATGGCGATTGTGAAATCGGGCCCAGCACATACCGACATAAAAGCCAGGTGTTTATCTCTCCATGATATTAGCAACGCATTCGCATTCGCATTCAGCTTCTTATTCGCAAACTCTTCGATTTCGCTCATATTTTCAGTATGTGATCTTTGTCACTTGCCAAAGTAAGGCAACCAACAATTATTCAGTAGGACAGACAATTTGATCTCCAGAGGTCAAGAAATGCATTAGGGGCCAAACACGGGCTACCGTATAAAAGTCAAAGTATTTCACTTAGCCGAATGATTCCAACGCCCAGAAGTCCGCTGTCCACCAAAGAGGAAGTACATCGAATTACGCGACCTTCAATGTCATAGCTTTACCTCTGGTCACCCAAGGCTGGTTTTACTCATGTCTATTTACGGGGTACCGAATAAAGTCATGGTGACACATTGGAGTGACATGATTTTTTCAAATAACAGTCTACATGGCACGTACATATAGCATATTGAATAAAATGACCCGTCATGGCTACCGATTCATCCCCGTTGACCACAAAAATGCCCAAAATATAGTAATTATATCAAATTCTTGGGTACCTGATAATTTCCGCAATATTTTACTTGGCACGATGAATTAACACGCATACATTGGCTATGGCTCGTGGATGGAGCACACTGAAGTATCTGATGTACAATCTCAAAGTTTGACCTATGTTCATAAAATATATCTTTAACCTTACGCTATTGCCATCTAAGAGGTACCCAATAATATCTTCCTAAATACATTTATCGGATGAACATTAGCGCCGAACAATCTCCCATCGGGCAAGAAAGCAGCACATCCAAGCATGCCACCTCCGATGTCAACGCTTGACCTCGGGTCAAGACAAACGCTAGCATTACGCCCTGCTGAAAAATTACGGGATATCGAATACAATCTTCCTGAATACATTTATCCGATGGATATTCGCGTCGAATAATCTCCCACCGAGCAAGAAAGCAGCACATCCGAGCATGCGATCTTCAAAGTCAACGTTTGACCTCAAGTCAGGACTGATGAAATTCAGGAAATTTAAGTGGTCCACTGGGGTACCGTATGTTGGCCAAATGAAGCACCAAATGTGGACCATTTTAACACCGATACATGCACAATCTATACAAGAGACCGCACACTGCGTGACCTAACCCCTCTATCGGTAACACATTTCATCAGGCAGCACTAGCGTCCCATTGAGCAACACATTCAGAAACGCATTCACCAATATCTTCCAATTCGTCTGAAATTTGACACAACCTTCGCAGCCGTACAAGCGATACCCCAGTGAACCAATTTAATTTTCTGAAGTTCATCAATCCTGACCTGAGGTCAAATGTTAACCTTGAAGGTCACATGCTCGGATGTGCTGCTTCCTTGTTGACCTCGTTGACCTCATGGCCTCTGTCGGTGAAAGGGTTTATCGTAGCAACAAATTGTGTCGTGATGTATGTACAGCTGCGAAGGTTGTGTCAAATTTTCAGACGAATTCGAAGATTTGGGTGAGTGCGTTTCTGAATACGTTGCTGAATGGGACGCAAGTGCTACCTGCTGAAATGTGTCACCGATAGAGGTCAGGTCACGCAGTGTGCTGTTTCTTGTGTTGATTGTGCATGTATCAGCGTTACGATAGTCTACATTTATTGCTTCGTTTGGCCAACATACCGTACCCCAGTGGACCACTTTAAATTTCTGAATTTCATCAATCCTAATGCGAGGTCAAACGTTGACCTTGAACGTCATATGCTCAGATTTGCTGCTTGCTTGCTCGGTGGGAGATTATTCGACACTAATATCTATCCGATAAAGGTATTCAGGAAGATGTTATTTGGTACCCCGTAATTTTCCCATAGGGCGTAATGTTAAAGTATTCGCTCACCCGAGGTGGAATGGTGACCTAGAATGACCAGATGATTTGGTGTGCTGCATGCCACCTTGATAGCGGTCGCACAAGCGTTTGAATCATTCCAATAAATGAATTATCCAGCAATCTATGTGGTACTTCAGATTTGACCTCATTGACCTTTTGGCTTCTGTTGGTAAAAGGGCTCGTCGTAGCAAAATATCGTGACGTGGTGCATGCACGGGTACATCTGCGAAAGTTGTGTCAAGTTTTCAGACGAATCGGAGGATATTGGTAAATGCGTTTCTGAATGCGTTGCTGAATGTGACGCTAGTGCTACCTGGTGCGCTCCGCGACGGATCAACCAAATGTTTGTTTTTTTAATTTTCACCCACGAAATTTTGTATTTGGACCAAAGTTGGTGTAAATACCCTAGTGCTCTGAACACGCCTCAACAAGTTTTAGCCCGATCCGACCAACGGTTTCGGTGTTATAGCCTACGGCAGTATTTTGAGGTCACACAACAAGAGTATTTTTGGCGATAGATATCTCATCGGTAATGAAGAGAAAGTGTGACATATTATGCATCTTTGAGAATAAAAATGATGAAAGAAACACATCCGTGATAAAATATCCACATTTCTCACGTTTGACCTCGTGACCCCATGACCTCGTGACCTTCTGTGACCCCTAGCCCATTGAAATTGTTAAATTTGATGGCAGAAATACAAACGGATATGATCTGGCTGCCATATAAAAAATGCGTTTTGCTTTGAAATATCCAATATAGGCGTCCGTTCTCCATGGTTTCTGACTTTTCCGATTTTTGGAACAGGCGGATTTCTAGTAAGTTGTCTCCCATTGCAAACTACGGGGGATCGAACAATGAAATAAAAAGGTGTGATATTACAACGTTTGCTTCACAAAAAAGAAACCTTTTTGATGTAAGTCTTATAGTTTGCCTTAATAAACTTCACAAAGTTCAAGGTCACCCAATACCGATAGGTTCGGTATTCGAGTTTATGGGCACATCGACTGCATCAATCATGCAGCGCCCATATCATCGTCAGTCAAACAATGGCATAAGCACAAAGGTCAGTCGACGAGACAACTGCATGTGAAGCGGTCGATGTACGTGTGACATCATGCCGTGCTACGATCCTCATTTTGCTAGGTGTAAAAGCGAGTTAACTCGGCTCTGCCAAGCCTGTTATCGTTTCCTTCCCGATGTCAACCCCTCTGTTGTCCGCCGGCATCAACGCCGGCGCCTTCATCTCCCTCGGAACCGCCACCAGGCAGGAGAGTACTAAACTATGTACGGATGGGGAGTACGTATATATGTACGAAGTACGGATGGGGTGGGAGGGAAGACATACGCGTGACAAACACCTCGGCTTTTATTTGCCTTTAACACATAGTCATCAGCAGTCCAGAGATGCAATGCTTTTTGTTTAGCACAAAATGATAAACCTGCCTAACACTTGATCGCTGACACAAAGTGATCCTCATGTTTGTTATAGGTACTACGTACCGCGCCAGATGCAATATGTAGGTAATATAACCTGATTCAAAAGGGTCGGGTTGCGTTCTTTTCATGTTTGATGTTATTTCATACATATCAGTTGTTCCGAAGTACAATAGCATCGCTACGCGTAAATAAACCCATGGATGACCTATCGGTAACTAGTGACCTTGAACTCTGTGATGGCTTTTTTAAAAGGGAAACTATAAGATCTACATTAAAAGGTATGAATGTTATGAATTAATGTTTCTTTTCTTAGAAAAACTTTTCCAATCATATGTCTGCATGCCATTGCTCTACCTCATGTAGCTTTCCAATGGAAGAGGGCTTGCACGAAATTCGTCCTATACGGAAAACGCAAAATCGCAAAAAATCATGAAAAGTGGACGGCCATATCGGATATTTATAAGGAACGCATTTTAAAAATAAATTTTTTTTGGTCAGCGAAATTATGCCCACTTATATTTACGCAGTCAAATTTGTCAATTTCGATGGGCTAGGGGTCACGGGAGGTCACGAGGTCATGACGTTACGAGGGGAAATGTAGGAAATACCGATATTTTATTTCGGAAATGTTTCAGTTGATCCTTTTTCTTCTGAAATGGGTATAATTTGTCACCCTTTCAGCTTCTTCTTGATGAGATATCCATCGTCAAACCAACCCATGTCATTTGGCCTAAAAATAACGCCTGAGGCTACAGCTCAAAAACGGTTCACCGAATTGGGCTGAAATTTGCACAGTGATATTCAGAGCCAAAGACTACCCTGTGAGCAAATTTTAGTCTCAATAAAAAATTATGGGGTGAAGTGCATTGGTCGATCTGTCGTGGAACGCACCACCTGATGAAATGTGTCGCCGACACAGGTCAGGTCACGCACTGTGCTGTTTCTGGTATCGATTGTGCATGTATCAGTGTTAAGATAGTCTACATTTATTGCTTCGTTTGGCCAACATACGGTACCTACCCCAGTGGACCACTTTAATTTTCTGAATTTCATCAATCCTGGCCTGAGGTCAAGCGTTGACCTTGAAGGTCACATGTTCGAACATGCTACTTCCTTACTCGGTAGGAGATTATTCGACGCTAATATCCATCCGATAAATGCATTCAGGAAGATGTTATTCGGTACCCCGTAGTTTTCCCATGGACGTAATGTTAGTGTTTATCTTGACCCGAGGTCAAACGTTGACCTCGAAGGTGACTTGCTTGTATGTGCTGCTTTCTTGCCCGATATGAGATTTTTCGGTGCTAATGTCCATCCGATGAATGTATTTAGAAAGATATTATTCGGTACCCTGTAGATGGCAATAGCGCAAGGTTAAAAATATATTTCGTGAGCATAGGTCAAACTTTGAAATTGTACATCAGACGCTTGAATGTGCTGCATCCATGAGCCATGTCCAATGTATGGGTGTTAATTCATGGTGTCAAGTAAAATATTGCATAAATTATCAGGTACCGAACAATTTGACATAATTACTATATCTTGGGCATTTGCTTTGCGAACGGGCATGAATCGATGACCATAACGGGTCATCTTGTTCGATGTGCTCTATATAGTGCCATGCAGACTATTACCTACAAAAATCATGTAAATCCAATGTGTCACCATGACTTTATTCGTTATCCCTTAAATAGATATAGTGCATGAGTAAAACCAACTTTGGTAATGTAGTAACGTAAGGACCAAAGCATAGGTGGCGCAAGTATCGAATGCGCACCAATGTCGTTGGCGCCTGCCAGTGTCCGGGCAGTCTGGAATAATTCACACCCAAGCAAGGACCTCCTCGTTAGGTGCCTGAGTGCACCACACGTGACGACCAGATCGGCAGAGCTCCGCGATGTGGCTTACTGCCACCATCTTCGGTTCCCTGCGACAGTTTTTCACTGCTTCAGTCGACAGTCTATGAAGTAAGTGTATACTTTTGTATATCAAGCGATCCCGCATTTCTGGCGTTTGACCAGTCATACCGGCCTGGGCGAGTCCACTTGGAGTGGGCCGAGGGGAGGTCACCTGGAGGACAGCGGATCACCTGTAGCCGTCGGCAAGGTCCGGTCAGAGGCAAGGGCGCGGAGTGAGCAGGCGAGACTAGTCTGTTTTACAGCGGCAATTTGCTCTCCCGTCTAGTCGCTTTTCATCCTTCCAAGTCATTCCTTGCTTCAACTAAACATTCCAGACACGAACTAAAAAAGTACATCGACGAACATTTATTATTAACAAGAATTGGTTTCACTCATTTTTCTTAGGTTTTTCATTAACAAAACTTGTTTCTTGGTGGTGAGAATAAAACGATTTTAGACTGATTGTTTTAGTATAATTTTCCTTAAACCATTTTATATTCCGAAACCCATATCCCAATAGACGGCAAGTAACGGATCAGTCGGTGCACGAGCGTCCTACTCGTTGGGTGTGTTGTGAATATTTATTAGTTGTGCGGTGTGAGCATGTCGGGAGTATCAGGTATCGATTTATAAACTTGGTTGACATCGATTAAGTATACTTTTGTTATCATTTTCTCTACCGTTGCTCAGTAAATTGGCTTATAACTGCATCCTTCGCTAATTTAACAATAGCGCCAATTTGTCATCTGGCAGTCATTCGTCGGCTGCCAGATAGCGTAGAGCTGGGTGCAGGCTCCACAGAAATAAAAAGCTTATAGTTATTTGCTAATGTTCGTAAGTTTAATTCTACTTATTTCAGCAGCATCGATAGTAAAAACTATTCCGTTATTAATACTGTTATGAGAATTAGATTTGCTGGTAGCTTTTAATTTATGCGTATCATTAAGCCAGATCTTCTCCCTCTATCTTGTTCCTGAGACCACGTGACCTGGGAGCAAATTTCCGCTGTAAAACGGACTACTGGACGGCGCGAACGGGACTTCGTGACAGCGATCGGCCAGGATGGCGACCGGAGGTATTGGACTTCCCGGCCTTGGGGAGCTAGTGGCCAGCGATGATATTCAGAAGTGGGTGGGGAGTTTGGAGATCTACCTCACAGCTGCAGATATCAACGAACCGGTGAGGAAACCGTGAGGCCGTTTCGTTGCATATGATTGGACCCGATAATCAGGAGATTTTCCAAACCTTTCACAACGTACCAGGAGTTGATGATCAGTTTGAGGAAGCGAAACAGAGATTGTTGGGGTATTTCTGTCCGGAGAAAAATGTGATTGCCGAACGAATGGCATTTCATAAGGTGTCAATGATGGCTTCGGAGACAGTTGACCATTGTGTCGAGACTCCGGGGTCAGGCCAGACGATGTGGATTTATTGCCACAGAAGCTGGGGTACAGATACGTGATCAGGCGGTAGCTGGGGCGATTGCAAAACTGCAGGTGAAGCTGAAGCATCAGGCCTTGGATAAAGAGAATGATTTGACGCTGCAGAAATTGCTGTCGACAGCTAGGGTGTTTGAACAAGCTGAAGTATACATCAGTTGCTGCGTCGAGCCTGCAGGAACAGGAGGCGGGTGAGGTTGGTGCTGTCCAAGCGAGGAAGACTGTTGTCCCTGCGACTGAGCTCCAGTCATCGACGAGATGTTCTGCCTGTGGTCTGAAGGCTCATCAGGTATGTCCCGCCAAGGGTAAGAAGTGCCTCAAGTGTGGAGAGATGAACCATTTCGCTCGATGTTGTAGAACCTCGTTCCGAAAACAAACGTGAACGGCAACGTCGACGTCAACTGCTCAAGTGCAAGCCATTGATAATAATATGGCACATAACCTGAAAGTGACTCTGTGGGAGGTCCACTGTTCTGCGAATGATAAATGTCGGCCTCCTGTGATAGAGCCAATGCTGAACGGTGCAAAGGTCAAGATGTTGGTGGATACTGGATCGCCTGTATCTATAATCAGCGCTGATATACTGGTGCCCGGCATCAAGCTGAAGCCAACGAAAGTGAAGTTGTCATCATTCACAGGACATCTCATCCCTCTAGCAGGTGAGGCGACCGTCACCGTAGAGTCCAACGGTGTTCGGCAGCAGCTTCCTCTGTTCGTGTCTCGTCTGAACGGCCAGCGGGCTCTCCTTGGACGCAGCTGGATCGAGGCCCTACGGCTGTACATGCCTCCCGAACGGGGAATTATGTTCGTGCTCCCAATCTGGAGGCTGTGCTGTGTACAGCACCAAGCGGTGTTTGAACCAGGCCTGGGACACGCGCACTGGAGGGGGGGCGAAATCCACCCCACCCCTCCGGTTTTTTCGTACATAACTCCAGATTTTACCGGTCGATATACGTCATTTTTTTGCGTACCTGCTTAGAAATGTCCGGCACGTCGTTTAAAGCAAGAAAAACGGAAATCGTTTTTTTTTTTCGAGTTAGAGGCCGTAAAAGTCAAAACATTTCGTAGCGCCAGACCACAAAAATCGGCACTGATGCGCTTCCCGTATATTGACAAAAGGGAAGCGTTCTTGGCAACACTAGCGACTTGTTTGATGTATATTGTTATGCTATATAGCTTCAGGGTCATGAAGTTCATGACTGGTTAATGGAACCAAACTTGGTCAACTGGAATGTTGTCATAAATGCAAATTACTGTCATGCGATTGATGTAACTTTGCATGCTACGCCCTACACATCCTGAAAACTACTGTTTGTCATTGTGTACCTAAGCGTTTCCATACTTTATTCGTGTACCTCACTCCTTTCTTCGCGAAGCCGATTACGCCGAGCCGCCCGACGGAGCAGTCGGGCGGGCGACCCGGTTCCGGGAACTGGAACAGGTAACTGACCTGATAAAGTAATGCTATATAGGTGACCTGAGGTCAAATGCCGGGTCTAGCATCTGTATTGCATCATTAGTAATGTCCAAAACATCATTGATGCCCATTTTGGAGCATTTAAACACAATAACAGCGATCCATAACAATGACTTGCCAAGCCATGCAAAACAAGAAAATTGTGGCATATGTGACCTCATTTGACCTTGCAAATATTGACCAAAGGTCATGAAATGTGCACACAAGAGTTCACTACCGTACCCATCCACCCTGAGAATTTCGTTACTCCAGCTTTAATAAGAGCCGAGATCTTAGGGGGGGGGGGGCGGAATCTTCCCCCTCCAGTGCGCGTAATTTTCAGAGGCTCCCCAGGGCGCGTGTTAAGGCTTACTTGGAGCTGAAACCGAGTGCAAAACCTGCGTTCCGTAAAACACGTCCGGTACCGTATGCTCTGTTTTCAAAAGTGAACGCAGAGTTGAACAGGTGGTTACAAGAGGGAATTGCTGAGAGTTTACCCACAGATCAACTCTGGATGGGTTACTCCACTTGTGCCCATCCAGAAGTGATGGGGGTGTTCGGCCAGCTGCAGATTACATAATTAGTCGACCCCCAACTGGCGGTGCAGCGCCATCCTTTGCCTACACCGGACGAGCGTTTTGCCAGAATAAAAGGTAGTGTATGAGAAACTTGATCTTAAGGATGCTTACTTGCAAATGCCGCTTGATGAAGCATCGAAGGACTTGACCACAGTCACAACCTGGGCTGTACCTGGGCTGGACAATCTCGGTAAGTGGACTGCGCCCGGTTCCAGACAAGCTGAAGGCAGTTCTGCAGATGCCGGATCCGAGGGTCGTCGGTGAGCTTCGCTCTCTCCTGGGATCAATCAACTTTTATCAAAAGTTGGCTCCCAATCTAGCCTCTGAGCTCGCTCCGTTGTACACCTTCCTCAAGAAGGGGACAAAGTGGAAATGGACGGCAGAATGCAAGCGGGCAGTGGCACAAGCGAAGAAGCTGTTGGCTAGTGACCCGATCATCATGAGGTACGATATGGACCTCCCACTGAAGCTCATCACTGACGCAAGTGCAGTAGGTGTAGGGGCGGTACTAGCCCACGTGATGCCGGGCGGGGTTGAGAAGGTCGTGAGCTGCGCATCCAGGACACGCTCTGCCAAGGGGCGTAAGTACTCTGTGGTGGAACGGGAAGCAGCAGCTGTGTCCTTTGGAATCCGTAAGTTTCACAAGTATATCTACGGACGGAGGTTCTGTCTGGTGACTGATAACATAACTCTGTCACTGATCCTTAACCCACAGAGAGAGTTACCCAGTTTGGCCGCAGCGAGGATGCAAAGGTTCGCCCTGCAGCTGGCAGCCTACAGTTACGAGATCGAGCTACGCAAGTCGGAAAACATGCGGATCGCCGACACGTTATCCAGACTGCCGCTGTCCGGCGCAGGGATGGATCCTAGATCTGACTGCGAGGATCTGAGACCAGATGCGACTGACGTTATTTTCCTGGAGGACGAGGGACCGTCCTGACGGCAAAGGAGCTGGCAACAGCGGCGCGGCACGACCCGATCATCTGACGTGTGCTGACATAAGTCCGCTCAGGTTGAACGAACAATACGGGGAGGACTTCACAGCCTACCGACGCAGGACAGAAGAACTCTCCACAGAGGGCGACTGCGTCCTATGGGGTTGGTTATTTGGGCTTAGGGCGCATCGACTGCTTCGGTCATACAGCGCCCATCGCCCATCGAGTTGTGGTGCCCGCCAGACCCCGCGGACAGATCATGTTGGAACTCCACTCTGGCCACCTAGGCGGTAGCAAGATGAAGCAACTGGCCAGGAGATTCGTGTAGTGGCCAGGATTTGACGGCGAGCTAGAATCGTTAGCTCGGGACTGCTCAGCTTGCATCGAGAAGGAGAACAGCACCTCCGAAGTCAGCACTCCACCCATGGGAACCAGCTTCGGGACCGTGGATGAGGCTGCATGCTGATTTCGCTGGACCTTTTCAGAACAGAATGCTCCTCATTGTGACTGATTCGTTCTCGGAAATGGATTGAGGCAGTACCCATGAAGACGACAGCTGAGCGCACAGTAGAAGAACTTCGGAAACTGTTCGCTAGATATGGGCTACCTCATCAGTTTGTGATTGATAATGGCCCTCAATTCGTTGCAGAGGAGTTCACCACGTTCCTGAGGCGGAATGGCGTCCGCCACAGCCGAGTGGCACCGTTCCACCCGCTAGCAACGGCGCGGCCGAGAAAGCTGTCCCAAGTAGTCGACAACGGCTTGAAGGCGAATCTGCAGGGAGGAGGCACATTCGAGCAGCGAATAGCCAGGTTCCTGATGGCCTATCGGTCAGCACCTCTGTCCACAGGTAGTAAGACCCTTGTTGAACTGTTGCACGGAAGAAAACTGCGCAGCAGGTTAGACCTGATCCGACAGTCACCACACTCCAGGAGACGCTGCTGCGTTAGGAGCAACAGGTGTTGGACCCCGGAGGTCGGCTGCGCCAACTGGGTTTGGGCGATTCCGTCCGGGCCCGGAGCCATTGGGGTCCCAAGTGGCGGCGTGGTCGGATCGTGGCGCAGACGGGGCCAAGGTCATTCGAGGTGGACATCGGGGCGGCTATATGGAGCCGCCATGCTGATCCAGCTCCTACGGGCTGGCGCCAGGGACACCGCCCGCCCAGATGATGGTGGCCGGCTGGAGGAACAGGAAGAGCTGTCTGTGCCCCCGCGGCCGCCGTCGCCACCTGCGGAGAGGCAGGTACAACGGGAGTCGCCACCGCCGGTGCCTCCGCCGGAGCAGCCACGGTAGGTGCCGCCACCGCCACCGTCACCGGCACCCGCAGACCGGCAGCGTGGGTCATCAGTGGAGTGACGCAGCTCGTCTTCGCATGTGAGCTCTTCGCCAGAGTTTTCTCTGGGACCAACAGAGCACGAGCGATATCCGCCGCCGGGAACAGAGGGGTCGCGAGCATGGTGTTCCGGATCGTTCTCCCGCGGCCAATCCCGCTGCTGAACGTGTGATTGCGGATCATGCGCTGCTGCGTCACTACACCAGACCGCGGTGACCTCCCGACAGACCGCGGTGA